>JAYEPQ010000003.1:18301151-18513651 GCA_036321105.1 Dracaena cambodiana
ACAAAAAAATTATAATGGATATTAACTAAGAAGTAAAGATGAAGCAATTGAAATGTTTAGATATAAAGGAAAAGTTAAGAACCAACTTAGTAAGAAGATAAAAAATACTAAGAAGTAATAGATGTGGTAAATATGAGTCATCATTTATAAAAGTTTATATAGAACATAGTATTATTCATTTGAATTACTGCTTCTTAAACTCTTCAACAACGTGGAATTGTTGAATGTAAGAACATAATTTTTGAAGAGATGATGAATGTTTTATTCATAAGCTCTTATTTACCTCAGAATGTATTAAGGAAAGTTTTGTTTTTTGCCAACTATTTTCTCAATAAGATACTTTAATATAAACCAGATAGAACACCTTATGAATTATGAGTAGACCAAGCACCTACATATAAATTCTCGAAAGGATGGAGGTGTCTTGAAAAGGTTGCAATTCTTGTTTCTAAAAAAAATAGACTAGGAACAATTGATTGTATATTCATTAGTTATGCATATAATAGAAGTGCATATCGTTTCTTTTTATTAAAATCAAGTTATCCAAAAGTACATGTGTACTCCATCATTGAGTCTAAAAATGCAATATTCATTTAGATATATTTCCTATAAACATACATATGAACGAAATTCTCTTAAAAGAACTTATAATAGTATACCAAGAGATGGAGGAAATGAGGAGCTTAAAAAAAATTACTAATGATGCAACAAGAGCAGGTGGACTAGGATTATTAAATTCTTTGGTCCTGATTTTACAACATATTTGTAAGAAAACGAGCCTAAATATTTCAAAGAGGCTATATTTATACCTGAAGCTCCACTCTGGTACAAAGCCAAAAATAATAAAATTGAATTAATTACCAAAATCATACTTGAACTATGGGATCTTCTCTGGTAGTCAAACCATTTTCATCAGCAAGACAGTGTGTAACGACCATAATCCCTAAACTCTTGTATCGGTTTATTTCGTCTCAGTTCGGAAGTCCGGATACTGATACGAGTGAATACTGAAGGAATTGAGTTATGTATTTTAATTTAGTCTTCAATTTCAAATTCTGTAGAGTGGGGATTTCTTATCTCATTATTTTGGATTTTTTTCATATTTTCTTGAATTATTCCGAATTGGTCGATTTTCAAGTAAATACCTGATTAAAATAATTTAATTAAATTAAGAATTTCAATTTACCCTTACATCAACTCTAAATTTATCTTTAAAAACCTTGCAGCCTTCGTTGACCAAATTTGAGTTGGAGTTGACCCAATAGCAATTTTGTAAATAATATGAATATTAAGGGTGTTTAAAATTACTGCATACCTATTTTCCACCAGTTGTTTGACCCCCGAAATAAATTCAGAAAAATTTAAAAACAAATCAAAATTCTTCCTCTCATTCCTCTCTTTATTTTCTCTACGAACTATGAAACCTAATTCTCTCTCAATTTTTCTAAAATAAATTACCAAATATTCAGCATGAGAGTGAGCTGAAAATCCAAAGAATTACTATCTAGCCTTGTTCTTGAGTTTAACCTCTCCAAATCAATTCTAAACTTCTCAATCAATGTGGAAAAACCTTCTCCAGCTCCTACTTTTATTCTATTGAGTGATTTTTCAGAAATTTCTCCACTCTTAGGGAGCAATCACATCCATATCGGTTTATTTTCAATTCAGATTCGACAAGAGGCAAGAGTAAACTCTCAAACCCTTCAAACTTGCAATTTCTTAATGAAATTTCCTTATATGTGATTTTAGATGTATTGTTAAATAAATTTCATGATTATAAATTCAAAAAATTGCATGTAGCTTGAGTTTCATTGCCCGTATCACCCTGTGCATGTTATACACACACAGAACGTATTGCTGTGCAAACATAAGCACAACCCATCTTAAAACTGCCATAAATTTTACATCTTAATTCTGATTAACCTTATTCTTGTGTCATTACAAAGATGGTTCACAAAACTACAATTCATTCGATTATATCAAACTGTAATTTAGCAATTTACCTAGCAAAAAATAGTTTGGATAATCATTGCTTGATAATGTCTAGAGTAGCAGCATAGTAGTAGTTAGCGATAGTAAAATGATCATAGATTTTGTTCTAGAGTTTGGATTGAGCTCATTCAAGTTTTATTGGATAGTTAGAATTATCTACAACTATCCAAAATCTTATATTCTAATTTAATTCTTATCTTGGCTAAATCAAATTTGGAAGTTCCTTATTTCAGTACTAGGTCTATTGCAATAGGTCCATGGTAAATAAATCATACCTTTTGTTTAGAACTCCACTTGAGTCCATTCAAGTTTTATTAGGAAATTAATTGAATTAACTATGACTGTTAAAAATATTAGACTTTAATAATCTTGGTCAAATCAAATATGGAATCTCAACTTTACTTAGTCCATAGTAGTAGCACTATACACATAGTGAAATAACCATAACTTTTGCTTTAGAACTCCAATTAAACTTATTTAAGATTTATTAGAAAGATGATTGAATTTTATATAATTGTATAAAATATTTACCTCTAATTCTATTTTTTGCTAGTCAAACAAGACTTGAAAATTTGATAAGTCCATTGAATCACAGCAATATAGACACATGTACTATGTCCATGCATGTATCTCTTGATTTGTGATATGATACCCATATACACATATTCAATCACTCTAATTATTATTTATACATTGAGAATTCAGATCTGCCATAACTAATATTTAGGCATACATATCATGTTCGTGCATATACTACTTGATTCAAAACATTGCATGTGCCATGCTCGTGCATATACCTCTTGATTTATGATATGATACCCTTATGCATATGTTGAATCCCACATGTTACTATCTGTACATGGTGAGTTTAGACTTGTCATAGCCCATGTCCAGGCATATATGCCATATTTGTGCATATACCACTTGAAATAAAATATAATATATATGCATATTGTTACGCATGATATTACTTGTACATGCTATACTTGCTTGGAAGTGATACCTCATACACGTGAATATATCATGTAAGTCTTGTACCTACCAGTATTGCTCTTGTACTTGCCGATATTGACATGCGTGTCATTTCATCTTCATCTGGCTTCTATGCACACATCTTTAATTATGCATGTTATTACTTATACATGTTATTCTTGCTTAGAAATAATACCTCATATATATAAACATGTCTTGTGACTCTTGTACCTACCAGTATTACTCTTGTACTTGCTAGTTTTACCGTACGTATTGTTTCATATTCACCTAGTTATGGATACATATACCCTTATTGTATATATCATTGATACTTAGAAATTTACTACATTGAGGGTATAAAAAAATGAATGATAGAATAAAACACATATTGTGGGAGTTTCTTATCTTATTTGGAATGTATTTGTCAATTTATATGCTGTCACTATTGGTTCTTTGTTTGCTTAGCGGGGGACTGGCTCATTTAGCGGACTAACCGATGTTTGAGACCGTGATCCCAGCTATGAATGAGATTTTGGATTTCAATTTTTTTTTACCTAGCGACATCCGGTTTGTGTGATGACTGGGTTTGTAGTCTTATCTCTATTACGCCTAGCATTAGCTGATTCGTGTGATGATCGGCTTTGTAGCCGTGATACCGGATATGCACGATACACTTTTAGAACATGTAAATACTCCCATCATTCAATTCCAGATTAATAGAATAGAGAGTGCATCTTTTTGCCTGATAATGTTATATTATATTTATCATATACTGCAAAATTCATGTTATATTTTGCATACCATGTTGCTTAATCATACGATTTGATCATGTCATGCTACATATACTAATTGCTTTATGATTCATGTCATATTATGCACACCATTTACTACATGATTCTTATTATATTCAGCATATCATGCTTGCTTGATCGATGTATATATTTAGCATATTTTAATCATATTACATTTTACATACCATGTAATTTATGATTCAAGTTTTATTTTGTATACTTGTACTTTCGCATACATCTTTTATATTATTCCTACTAGCATGCCAAACTGATATGACTCCTATAGCATTACACTTATTTTGGTTCTGACCT
Organism: Dracaena cambodiana; assembly: GCA_036321105.1. Taxonomy (NCBI): domain Eukaryota; kingdom Viridiplantae; phylum Streptophyta; class Magnoliopsida; order Asparagales; family Asparagaceae; genus Dracaena; species Dracaena cambodiana. The sequence goes on from JAYEPQ010000003.1 coordinate 18,305,219, forward strand.
CTAGGGCTATCATACCCCAAGTCTGCTAGCATTGATTGCAGTCCTCTAGAAGGGGGAATCACCCCTCGAGGATCCACATTTTCAAGAGTAGGCCAAGCGTCATATCCAGCTTTCATAAGATTCTTATTCTTTTTGTGTATGTATCATTTTGGCCTTTATGTGCACATGTATCTTACTATATAATTCAATCCGTTGTATCCGAACATTTTTGTATATGTTCAATACTTATGTTGTTATATTCTGATACTATACTTGACTCTATATAAGCAATCTTTTTGTACATATATTGCTTATCATTCTAGTATAATCATTTTTTTGATATTGGTATACTCTTACCTGTGATATTGTAATAGATAGGTTCAGACCTGTGGGATATATTTTATATTTATACTCTTCCATGTCTCTTACATGCATTTGCTTGAAAAAAGAAAGGCGTCGTGCACTGCGGTATTAAGAGTGCCTGACAATGATGCCCTATCCCTTTATTGAGACACACACTCGGGCCCACTTGTATAGTTTGGGGGTGTCACACAATGGAAGCGAGAAGTATGAGATATGTCTGGTGTTTCTTCTATCAATCATTCGGATTTACATTGTATATCAATAGATCATGGTTTCGAGGGTCATCCATTATGAAAATACTTTCTTTTGAGTGGATGTGTGGAAGTATGCTATGATGATCCAGAGAAACATGTGTTTTCTGAATCCATTGAGATGACCCAAGAATTTTGCTATTTTGATTCTACTAGTCTTGGGGAATAGTGTGCTAATGGATAATTCAGAATCACAGTTCTAGTCTTAAAGACAAATCAATTAAAAAAATGCTATTTTCTTTATAAGATGATAAAGAAATTTAATTCTTTGAATGAAAGAGGTCCACGGGAGTTGACTAGGGAAGGAAAGAGTCACCGAGTGGTTAAAAACGACAAACTGTAACTCAATTGAAGGTTTACTATGTGGGTTCCAATCCTGCCTCTCCCACTTATTTGTTGCTAGGTTACAAGTGGATATTTAAGAGGAAGAAAAAAGTTGATGGGTCTATAGACAAATACAAGGCAAAACTTACGGTAAAAGACTATAAATAAATAGAAGGTGTAAACTAATCTGAAACTTATTCATCTATAAAAAGAATGATATCCATAAGATTAATAATTATATCTGCAGCATTATATAGTTAGAACTTCATCAAATTGATGTAAAAAAATACATTTTTAAATGGAGAATTAAATGAAGAAATCTAAATGGAATGATACGAAGGGTTTGCAATCCTAGAATACGGAAAAATATGTGTAGACTTGCTAAATCACTTCATAGACAAGTAAATAATTAAGCAATGGTATGAGAAATTTGACTAAGCTACGTTTTTAAATATTTTTTGCTACAATGAATGTGGCAGATGTGTGTGCATAAAAGGAGATATATACAATTATGTTATTATATGTCTATAAGTGAATGACATGATTATCAAGCACAATAATATTATACTAACTAAAGAGGTGAAAAATATTAGCCAATAAATTTGACATGAAGGATTTAGGTATTGTATATATTATTCTTAGTGTCAAACCAACATATTTAATAGATATATCTTATCTCAATCTCATTACGTCAAGAAAATACTCTATAAATTGGATAAGGAAAATGATGGTATAGCTAGATCATATGTTGATGAAAGTCTACATTCAAAAATAATACACGTGCTATTGTATCACAAATAAAAGATTCTAAGATCATAGAAAGTCTCATTTATCTAATAAATTACACACAACCAAATATTATATACTCAATAAGAAAACTGAATAGGTATATAATAATTCAGGAAAAAATCACTAGAAAGCAATAATTAGGGTACTCAAACATTTGAGACACATTGCTAACTATGGATTGCACTATATAAGATATCCAATAATAATTGAAAGCTACGCTGATATTACTTGGATTACCGATTTTAAGGACATAAATCCACAAGTGGATATATGTTTACTAGTGATAGTTATCTATTTCTTGGAAATCTTCAAATCATATATAAATACTTAGATCTACTATGGAGTCTGAATTCATAGCATTAGATATAGCTGGGGGAGAAGAAAAATAGCTTTGAAACGTTTTAGAGAATACTTTAATTTACCTCCATTATGATAGTCAATCAGTAATTGCAAAGACATAGAATGTAATACACAATGGAAAGTCACGACTTATATATCATAGACATGACATTGTAAGATAGTTGCTCATAAATGGAATAGCATTCCGTTGTTATGTAAAATTGAAGGATAATATTGCAGATCCATTAAAAAAAGTTTGACCATAGATCAAGTATATAAACTATCAAGGGAAATAGAATTTGTGCCTACTAAAAATACATTAAGTTCACAGTAGTAAAGCAACCTAGATAACTAGAGATCTGAAATCTAGGTTCCATAGTACAATAGAATTACGGGAGAACTCGAACAAATCACTAATAAATCTATTTCTATCTTTTTCTATGAGAAATTATGATAAACCTATAGTGAGTGCAAGGATAAATTATGCTTCTAATGATTCTTATATCTTGGAAATCCAAGGAGAATATAACAGGATACTCTTAATGAGATAGCATCGGAGATCGTTTCTACAAGAATGAAGAAGGCTAAGTTCTTTAAACACTCAAAGAACTTCCAAGATGTCCAAGACCAAAATAGACATAACTGTTCTCTGCAAAATTCTTACTTTATTCCATTACCATTGCTATTAAATTATATTGATCTCAAAATTACAATGAAAGAAGAACAATATAAAACAAACGAGAGGACTAATATTAAGTCACTCACTTTTTACAATATTTTGTGGGTTCTTGACTTGGCGGAGGGATCTATTCAATAGATCCTGTTGAAGATCCAATGTAAAGATCTTTATTTGGGGAAGAAGAACAGCCAACCCTAGCTCTCTCTGCTGGTCCAAAGGTTTTAAGCCTCTCGCGCATTGTTGCTAATGGAGTCCATTGCCGCAGCGGGTTTCGGTAAACCGAAACGGGTCCAAAACCTGCCCAAACCCGTTATGATATAATATAAATATGGGGTTATGTACTAGGGTTTGTATTGTGCCAAGAGTTTTCTTCTTGAAGCGGCTACAGCTGTTGAAAAATTATTGTGTGCGGCTGCTATTGATTATTTGTGGCCAAAGGAAAATTAATTGTGGGTGGCTACTAATTAATTTTTGGCCAAAGCAGAAATAGTCAAGGAGAGAGAAAGCAAGCTGCTGCTAATCTTTGGCCGAAAGAAAAGAAGGCGGCGGCTGCAATTCTTGGCCTAAAGCAAAGAAGAAAAGAAAAGAAGGCGGGGCTTCTTTCGGGGTTTTTTCTTCGTCGGCCGAAACAAAGAGGTAAATCACTGCAACAAGAGGTTAGGGTTTGAACTCAAAATCTTGTATGATTTCTTTGTGATTTCTCTTGTGGTTGAGAACTAGAAAGTTGTAATCCTCTTTTGATATAGTGGAAGTTTTTTGATCGTGTCCCCGTGGACGTAGGCATATTTCCGAACCACGTTACATCTGCGTGTTCTCTGTCTATGTTATTTTTCTCTTTGGTTAACTATTTGATTCTGCTGGTTGTTGCATTAGTATTATTCCGCTATCTTTTGCTAATAATTGGTATCAGAGCCCTGGTTCGGATCAGATTTCACTCAGATCGGTGTTGATTTTGAGTGGGAGTTATGGCGGAAGATAGGAAGGAAAAAATTAAAAAATTTGATGGGACAGATTTTCAATGGTGGAAGTTGCAGATAGAAGATTATTTATATCAAAAGAATTTACATCAACCACTGTTTGGAGAAAAGCCAGAAAAGATGACAGATGAGGAGTGGGAATTGTTGGACAGGAGGGCTTTGGCGCAGATTCGATTGTGCCTGACAAAGCAGGTTGTGTTCAACGTCTCCAAGGAGAAGACCAGGTTTGATGTCAGTGTTGGCTAAATTTTATGAGAAGCCGTCTGCTTCAAATAGACTGTTTCTAATGAAAAAGTTGTTCAACTTGAGAATGCCTTCTGATAGTTTAGTTGTTAATCATTTGAACGAATTTAACACATTATGGGCACAACTTGAATCCTTAGATTTTGTCTTTGCTGATGACATTAAAACTTTGATGTTTATGTGTTCGTTACCGGATAGTTGGAGTAATATTGTTATGGCCATCAGCAATTCTTCCAATACTGCTCTTAAATTTAATGATATTGTGAGTACAATCATGAATGATGAATTGATGAAAAAGAGCATGGGTGAGAGCACAGTTTCTACAAGTACAGCTCTGTCGGTTGATAATGACAGAAGAAAGGAAAGGGGTTGAAGTTTAAGCAGGGAGTCAAAGCAAAGAGGAAGATCAAAGTCTAAGGGAAAGTTCAAGAAAAAGTTAGTGTGTTGGAAATGTAAGACAGAGGGTCATATGAAGAAGGATTGTCCAAACAAAGACAAGGAAGGAGCGAATGTGGTGAATCCAAATGAAGAGTATGATGACTTGTGTTTGTCTGCTCATACAGAATCGAGGTCAGATCTGTGGTTTGTGGATTCAGGGGCTTCGTTTCATTACACTGCTCGTAGAGAATGGTTTGAGAATTATGTCCAAGGTGATTTTGGGCATGTGACTGTTCGTAATGGGTAGGAATACAAGATTGTCAGTAAGGGAACAATTCAGCTAAAGTTGCACAATGGTAGAAAGTTATTTTTACAAGAGGTCAGGCTCATACCAGATTTGAAGAAGAACTTGATATCTGTTAGCAAGCTGGATGGCGAAGGTTATCAAATCTCATTTGAGAGGAAACAGTGGAAGATCAGCAAAGGAGCAATGATAGTGGTCAAGGGTGAGAGAGTGGGAACTCTATATTTACTCTCAAACTTGGTGGATCACATTGTTTTTTTGGCCACCGTGAAGAATGAGAAGGCTATCTTATGGCATCAGAGGCTCAGTTACTTGAGCGAAAGCGACATGAGGGTATTGCAATCCAGAGGTATGTTGACAGATATAAAAGATACTAACTTTGATTTATGTGAGAACTGTGTGTTTGGAAAACAGAAAAGAGTTAGCTTTATGAAGGATGGTAAGGAGAAGAAAACCGAGAGATTGAAGTTGGTATATACAGATGTATGGGGGCCTTCTTCGGCGAAGTCTCTTGGAGGTAATTCTTATTTTGTCATTTTCATAGATGATGCAAGCAGGAAAATATGGATATTCGCACTTAAGCAGAAATCCGATATCTTCAAGATCTTCAAGGTATGGAAAGCTCTTGTTGAGAATGAAACAGATTTGAAGGTGAAATGTCTGTTGTCAGACAATGGTGGAAAATTTTGCAATAGGAAATTCGATGACTATTGCTCTACCCACGGGATCAGGAGAGTAAAAACTATACCGAGGACACCGCAGCAAAATGGCATGGCTGAGAGGATGAATAGAACCATTTTGGAGCGAGCTCGGAGTATGAGACTACAAGCAGGTTTGCCTTTGCAATTTTGGGGAGCTGCTGTAGATATGGCAGTCTATCTGATCAACAGGAGTCCAGCTAGTGCTTTAGATGGAGGAATTCCAGAGGAGGTGTGGTCTGATAAGACTGTGAATTATTCATTCTTAAAAATGTTCGGTTGTATAGCATATGCACATGTGGATCATGAGATGAGAAAGAAGCTTGATTCTAAATCTCAGAAGTGTGCATTCATTGGATACGGTGGTGACGAATATGGTTATCGCTTATCGGATTATGAGCATAACAAGGTAATTCGTAGCAGAGATGTAGTATTTAATGAGGGCTGTATGTATAAAGATCGAATGGAAAGTAAGAGTGAGAAGGCAGTGGAAAAAGAGCACTTGGAGCTGGATGAGCCATAGGATGGGATAGATCCCATGGATAAAAGAAATGAAGAAATACCTACATCTGAAGGAGAAGAAATGACTACACCTGAGAATACACAAGTTTTAGATGAGACCAAACAGGAGAGAGAGCCATTGACTGAAGTAGATGGTTCCAGTACTTCATCAGAGAGTGTTCCCACTTTGAGGAGGAGCACGAGGATAAGGAAGCCAACCCAAAAACTTTGTCGTCCATTATATCATGTTTTGTATACTGATGCAGGTGAACCAGAGATTTACCATGAGATTATGCAGGATAAATTTCGTCTTAAGTGGGAGCAAGCCTTGCGTGATGAGATGTCTTTTTTAGAGGAGAATCACACATGGGAATTAGTGAAGCGACCGGAAAAGATGAAAGTATTGCATAACAAGTGGGTATACAGTGTAAAACATGAGGCAGGAGGGACACAAAGGTTCAAGGCTAGACTTGTGGTGAAAGGATACGGTCAGAGAAAAGGTATTGATTTCACTGAAATATTTGCACTTGTTGTCAAGATGACTTCTATCAAAACAATACTAAGTATTGTAGCTGTGAAAGGATTATATTTAGAGCAGCTCGATGTGAAGACTGTTTTCCTTCATGGTGATTTGGAGGAGGAAATATACATGGAACAGCCGGAGGGATATGAAGTTAAAGGAAAAGAGAATTGGGTATGTCGACTGAAAAGGAGCTTGTATGGGTTGAAACAAGCGCCGAGGCAATGGTACTTGAAGTTCGACAAGTTTATGTTGGATTCGAGTTTTGCCAGAAGCAATTCAGATCATTGTGTATATCTACAAAACTTTAAGGATGATAACTTTATTATACTTACTTTGTATGTAGATGATATGCTTGTGGCAGGTACATGCATGAAGAAAATTAATGATCTGAAAAGAAAGTTGGCAGGGAGATTCTCTATGAAGGACATGGTGAGGCTAAACAACTTCTTGGAATGCAAATTACCTGAGATAAGAAAAGCAAGAAATTGTGGTTATCTCAGGAGGGGTACATCAAGAAGGTGTTTGAGAGATTTAATATGGAGAAAGCAAAACCGGTAACTACAGCTCTTGGTGGTCACTTTAAATTGTCAAAAGAGTAAGGTGCTAAGACAGATGAGGAGACGAGACATATGGAGAATGTGCCTTATTCATCGGCCGTTGGGAGTCTCATGTATGCAATGGTGAGTACAAGACCAGATATTGCACATGCAGTGGGAGTAGTGAGTAGATTCATGAAGAACCCTGGGAAGGAACATTGGCAAGCGGTGAAGTGGATTTTCAAGTATTTGAAAGGTACTTCAAAGTATTGTTTATGTTTTGGAGGTGATAACATTGATGTGTAAGGTTTTGTGGATTCGGATCATGCGGGTGATAAAGACAATGGCAGGAGCACCACAGGTTATGTCTTTACTGTAGGAGGGACAGCGGTAAGTTGGGTTTCAAGATTACAATCAATTGTTGCTTTATCTTCAACAGAAGCTGAGTATGTTGCAGCTACAGAAGCAAGTAATGAGTTTATTTGGTTGCAGCAATTGATGAGTGAGTTGGGTTTCGATGGAGTGGATTGCAGGTTATTCAGTGACAGTCAAAGTGCAATTCATCTTGCTAAGAACTCGGCATATCATTCACGGACTAAATATATTCACTTGAGATATCACTTTATTAGATCCTTGTTAGAGGATGGCCAATTGAAGTTGGAGAAGATTGAGGGCAGTAAGAATCCTGCAAATTTGTTGACAAAGCCGGTTGATGGGAAAAAGTTGAGCTATTGCTCAACTTTGGTGCATTTATGTTGAATGCTGAAATTGAGACTTTGAACGATCGAGGTAAAAACTTTGGACACTGAGATTATCATGTATAAAGATTACATTTTTAGCAATAGGTCTCCAAGTGGGAGATTGTTGCTAATGGAGTCCATTGCCGCAGCGGGTTTTGGTAAACCGAAACGGGTCCAAAACCTGCCCAAACCCGTTATGATATAATATAAATATGGGGGTGTGTGCTAGGGTTTGTATTGTGCCAAGAGTTTTCTTCTTGAAGCGGCTACAGCTGTTGAAAAATTATTGTGTGCGGCTGCTATTGATTATTTGTGGCCAAAGGAAAATTAATTGTGGGTGGCTACTAATTATTTTTGGCCAAAGCAGAAATAGTCAAGGAGAGAGAAAGAAAGCTGCTGCTAATCTTCGGCCGAAAGAAAAGAAGGCGGCGGCTGCAATTCTTGGCCGAAAGCAAAGAAGAAAAGAAAAGAAGGCGGGGCTTCTTTCGGGGTTTTTTCTTCGTCGGCCGAAGCAAAGAGGTAAATCACTGCAACAAGAGGTTAGGGTTTGAACTCAAAATCTTGTATGATTTCTTTGTGATTTCTCTTGTAGTTGAGAACTAGAAAGTTGTAATCATCTTTTGATATAGTGAAAGTTTTTCGATCGTGTCCCCGTGGACGTAGGCATATTGCCAAACCACGTTAAATCTGCGTGTTCTCTGTCTCTGCTATTTTTCTCTTTGGTTAACTATTTGATTCCGCTGGTTGTTGCATTAGTATTATTCCACTATTTTTTGCTAACACGCATAACTTGATATGTCGAAGGTCCCCTAAAGTCTTCTTATGAAGGCTATTTATATACTTTAGTTAGTTATGAGAGTTTCCTTAAGAATAGAGATGAAAGATCTTTGTTTTTATTAAAGATTCTAATCAAATATTTGATCTTGAATTAAATCTCTTGATTTTGTATTCTGGTTGGATTCAATTCGGATATTAGATGATTACAAATCTCAAATAGAACTAATTACAGATTCTAAGAATCTATCCATGCGGGATAACAGTCGAGGTATGTGAAGTTAAAAGTTAGCTTCGCGTTTGGCTTATACGCGAGGCTAAACTTCACGTTTTACTCCTCAACGCGAGGCTAAAGGCTAGCCTCACATATGGGGTTTTTCTTTTCTTTTACCATTCAATAGGACCTCCTCCAAAATTTTTAAAATTGTCATGCTCTCAAAGACCAATTTTGAAACACTTTGGATTTTAGATTTATCGACTTGAAGTGGATCCATCATTTGCACACGAAGTTTGTTTTCTGTTCCTAACTTCGCAAAATGCGCGAAGCTATTAACTTATCCCCCAACCACCTTCGTCATCTCGAACTTTGCACTAAATTTGATGAGGCAGTTTTTTCTCATTTAAATACAGACCTCTTTCTTCTTCCTCCCCAAGCTTTCAAGAATGCTTGAATTTGGAGACCTAAAATCTTCTGCGTAATCTTCTTCCGGACTTACTCGTCTTCTTCTTCGATCTTTTGACCAATGGCGCCCAAGAAGAATGACTCTTCCTGAGATCAATCCTCATTGTCGGCCGGCTCGATTACTGCCAACGCGAGCAGTGATGCCAGCGGCTGCAGTGGTGGCCCGGTTTATGCTACACCTATTGGAGTTAAAAACTTGATCTTTGACCTTGGGACTGCGCCACAAGAGTGATTTAGTTTGCCCTTGGTCGGCCGAACTCCATTTTTATTGGTAAAACCATTGCCGTACTCCAGTCGCTTGGGCAACTTAGAGAAGAAACGTTCAGTCATTCGTCTACGCAAGACTATTCATTAGCCTTGCATTAAACGCTGCTACGCGAAGTTATTTTTATCTTCGCATTTTCTATTGACGCGCGAAGTTATTACGTAGCTTCGCGTTTAGCTTGAAACGCGAAGTTACTACTTAGCTTCGCATTTAATTCGACAATGCTTAGTGTGGTTTTAACAACTTCATCTCTTTTCTAACTCTGATCTCTTCTTTTGCAGTGGATTACTAAGTGGATCCCTTATCTAGAAAACACCTCTTTGGATTTATCGGGGGTGCAGACGAAGCAGCTCAGTTCAGATTTGATGCGACCATCCCCGTGTACCACCCAGGTGCTAGAGAACGTGATGTGATAATTCTACTGCAAGCGCACAGTATCGGTTGTAACACTAATAGATCGTTCCCACAGAAATCTTAGGTGTTTTTGCATTCTTGCTATTCATATTATTCTAACGGACTAACCAAAGATTCTAATTTGAAGTCGAGTTGATCTAATTAGCCTAGGATATAAAATCCACTAGTTTATAACCATGAATTACTTCTATTATCTTCTTCCTATAAAAAAATTTAATCTTTTAGTTTTAATCTTTACTTAAAGTATTATAAGTATGAGATATTAAGTAGTGTGCAAGTATAACTCATCAAAAAAACTACTTTTCATAAAAGCAAACTAAATCATTAGATAATTCGATTAAGAAGATAAAAAATCAACAACCCAAAACCCTAACTCAGTATAGGCTATTAAGAAACTTAACTCAAGTATAACGTATCAAAGTATTAATCTACAATTTCTTTTATTTTAATCTATTCATAGAAAAATCATATCTTTATTATTTTAATTAGGAAAAAACACTAGAGAGCAACTACATAGTGGATTCTAGTTTCATCTACATCCTAGAGATAAGCTAAATTAGCTACTAATAATTCTAGTAAACAAATATCTATTTTTATTCATGAAAGTAATTAAATCTAATCTAGAAAGCAAATAAATCTAAATTAGAAAGTAATTAGAAGAGAATTAGCTAAAAAAATTGAAGAACAGCTTAGGTTTCCTCTGGAATCGGTATTGTGGCTATCACCTCTTCAACAAAGCCTAATTTTTATTAATAAAATCCAAGTACAAATTATCTCATACTTTCTTTATGATTAATCTCTATCTATCTCTTTTGATTATAAGGATACGATCAATATACATACATAGGAAAATAAAATCCTAATTTTAACATAAGTGAAAAACTACAAAATTACTTCGAAACTCCCACAGAAAAATCACCCATAGATGGGCCCACTATGCCACCAATTGGCGGCTAATGCTGCCAATTAGCAGCAAAACCTTGGAGAAAAATTCTATGCTTTCTTCTACACGAGTCTCTTGACTTGCTCTTTTGATTCTCTTGACTGTATTGGATTTTGACTCTCTGTAGTATCCTAATCTTGTAACTTTGCTCTCTTTAAACTCTTTTCCAGGCTTAGTTTCCTAATTGAGCTCTGATTTCATGCTATCTCCTTGTATGAATCGGATTACCTAAAAAACAAACTAAAAATACCCGAGTAACAATTATTTATATACAAAAATAGATAAAATATGGGAGAAAAAATACAATATATGATACTCATCACACCCCCAACACCTATTTTTTTACTAGTCCTCGAGCAAAACCTAAAACAAAAAAGAAAAAGAAAAATCTTAACTCACTTTTATAGGAATCGTGATTAAACTTAGCATGTGCAACAAGTCTTTAAACCCCTAAATTACCCTAGTGGACGAGTGGTGTCTTATGAGGGTTTACAGTGAATATACGCACAAAATTTGCAAAGAAAATAGATTAAAGAATAAAGAAAAGAAAAATAAAGATAACCAAAAATCAAGAAAAATAAAAATTTATATAACAAAAAGAAAAATCTTTTTTTATTATTATATTTTCTTCAATTAATCTTACTAATTTACAAACTCAAGAACGCATTTAGATTATCAATTTTCAAATCAAGCGTCACATCATATACACTTATCATTTTAATCAAAAATTTAAATGCTATCTTTCAATACCTACTAATAGATAATCTATTGACTCATATACATCTACGTGCACTTGTGATAGTCTACTTCGGCCTTGAACTCCAACTATAACTCATGATTCATCTCCTCTCTCATAATAATTTTTTTCTATTTTTTCTATTTTTTCTTTTTTTTAATAGTATTTTACATTTCATGCGAATATTCACGCTTGCTTAGGCGCAAAGTATCCGATTACTCGGATCATAATCTTTTTTTCACTCTTGAGACTACTACCTTAATACCAAGTGCACCATATTATTTTATCACACTCGAGACTATTGCCTTAATACCAGACTCACCCTTTTTTTTATTCTCACTTTTTTCTTTTCTTGTTTAGAGAGAAAACTTACTTAATCGTTATTATTTTTATCCTTAACCTAATAAACTATTATGAAGTGAAAAATAAATGCATATTTACCTCAAAATTACTGTTAACGATATTTATTTTTGAATTTTAATTTTTTTCAAAAAATTTTGAGTGTATCGTCCAATCTACTTTTCTATCAAATTTTAAATCTAAATTTATCCTTTTATCTGTAATTAGATTGATCTATTGATGAAAATATAATTTTTTTTCCAGTTTATTATTTTATTTTTTTATTTTTTAGTAAGTTACCCTAAAAACTAACTAAAATGTAAAATAAAAAACCCCAAAAATCTAAAAATAAAATAAAAATTATAAAAAAATAAAAAATAAAAAACCTTGAAAATAAAAATAAAAATCCTAGAAAATAAAAAATAAAAATCCTAAAAAATAAAAATAAAAATCTGAAAAATCCTAGAAAATAAAAATCTTCCGAATCTACGCCCTCACACCTAAATTTGCATATGCCCTTATACGCAAATCATTGGTATCGTCTTCTCTGCCTCCTATTGGACTTTCCTGAAGCACAACGTGCACCGGCAGTCGAAGATTCTCCTATATCGATTTGTTTCAGTCGACGCTAAATTTTCCTAAGACCTTTCCAGACAACATTGATTTGTTCAGTGAGATCAGCTGGCAAGTCTTGGTCAAAAAGGCGTTATCCTCCTCCTCTTGTGTTAATTCAGTGGCATATATATTTTCTTCATCTGTGTTTCTGTTCTAATCCTCTGGAACAACAGCGTGATATGTTACTGAAGTGTATTCTGTGACTATAAACTCTCGTGAGGATGCATATGCATCAAATTCGGTACTAGACATAAACCTGCGATACAATTGTGTAATTAGACACGGCAGAGACAAACTAGTCCTTGACCGCATCTTAGCATCGAAATAGTATCTACTAATTGTGTGCACATACAAAAGTGATTATCATAACGCATAATACAATCAACAATATGAAGTGTGGATGTGTAAAAAGATGACATATGTGTAATCCCATCACATTAGTGTTAATCTGGTGGCAAGTCGCGTGTATATTGCGATATAGTGTCTTGCTGCTAATCCCTCTATCTCGTGTCAGTTTGTAGTTCGGATCCATCCGTGTAAGATAACCCTTAATCACAACTGGGGTTTTAATCCTAGGGTGAAAGAGGATACCAGTGGATGCAGAAATAGCCGCTGCGTGCACTTCGTGTATTTCTCCACGTCAGTGGAGTTTTATGGTTTTGCGATTCTCCGAAATATCAGATTTTGCAAAACTGGCATAAAATTCCTCTACTAACTCTGAGATGTAGAATAAATTGGGAGTGTGTATCAGATAATCCCATCCCAGAGTTTCGATAGTAAACAGGAAATATACACTAAATGCCGCAAAAATTTCACCGAAAAATTTCTCGCAAACAAATTGTGTCATTATATTTTGACAGATATTAGAATTTTTTTCTAATTAAACTGTAAATAGAGAATAGAACAATCTCACCTCCCCTGAAGTTTCAGGGGATAATTCCACACTCTCGCCGCTATTTAGCGACACTGTGCCATTGATTGGTGGCAGAAGAGGCTCCTCTGGGGCACGACTTTGTGGACAATGGAGTTCCTGGTGAGCCTAGATCTCTGATCACCACTGGTTGGAGCAGAAGTTGGCGATTCTAGACTAACCTGCAAAGAAGAGATCAAAGGAGCAAAGGAGAATTTGGGGGAGAAGGGGCAGTTAGGGTTTGGGTTTTGGTGAAATGAAGGCTGGTTAGGGCTGCTAGTGGTTTTATAGAGATGATAAATTTCAATCAGGCCCACACATTTTCTCAATTTTGTTTGCAACCCTACATCATGTTAGTAACACAATATACATAATATACATACTATTATACAAATAAATACATGCCTCTATGCATAGATCGGATCGTGATGTGTCACGACCTCCGCATTATCGCTCGCTCGAGTCTCTAAAAATGGTTTTAGTATTTGACTATTCACTTTGAATAATTCACCATTTTTAGGGTTCTCGAGATCGATCGCACCATAATGGTGCACCGTCCGTACTATGTACGGTCTACTACATCTCGACTTCAATGTTTTCGGGAATAAATATAGTCTCAAATTATAAAAGAGAACTTTTTGTCCGGATGTAAGTGACTTGCAAATGATCGTTTTATCATGAAACACTTTAGTTTTCTCTTTATAAATCTTAGCACTATCATATGCATCCCGTCTAATTTCATCAAATTAAGTTGCTACCTCCTCTGCTCGTTGGCTTTTTTGAGCTCAAAATTTAGAAATTTGATTGCTCATAAAGCCTTATGATCAAGCTCCACCGGTAAATGACACGCTTTTCCAAATATCAACCAATATGAAGACATGTCTAGATTGGTCTTGTAAGTGGTACGGTAGGCCCATAATGCATCCGCTAGTTTACATAACTAATCTTTTCTGTTATGATGCTCTATTTTTTCCAAAATCAGTTTGATTTGGCGATTGGAAACTTTCACTTGCCCACTGGTTTGCGGATGATACGGTGTAGTTAACTTGTGGGTAATGGAATATTTCCGCATAAGCTCCTCAAATGACCGTTTAGTTAAATGAGTACCGTTATCGCTAAAGATAGCCCGAGGAATGCCAAATCGAGAAAAGATATTCTCTTTTAAGAACTTGACAATGACTTTATTGTCATTTGATTTTGCGGCAATTGCCTACCAATTTGAAAACATAATCAACAACGACCAATATATATTGGTTTCTAAATGAGTTGGGTAACGGTCCTATAAAATATATACCCCATACATCGAATATTTTGACCTCAAGGATAGGCAGCAGAGACATCATATTGCACCCTGAAATTTTGCCTACGAATTGGCATCGTGTGCAACTTTTGCAATATTCCATAACGTCTTTGAAAAGAGTTGGCCAATAAAAACCACTCTGCAATACCTTTTCAACCATTTTCCTGAGACCAAAGTGTCCTCCACAAATAAAATCATGACAAAAAGAGAGGACACTTTGTATCTCATCATCGGATATGCATCGACGTATGATCTGGTCTGGACAATATTTGAACAGATATGGTTTATCCCAGTAAAAAAAATTTACTTGGAATAAGAACCTATATCGATCTTGTTTGGACCAATGGGATGGGATCCTTTTTATCACAAGATAGTTCATAACATCAGCAAATCATGGTTCATGCATCAGTGCAAATAATTGCTCATAAGGAAATGATTCGTTTATGGGGTAAGAATTAGTTGGATTGTTGGGCAGGTGAGATAAGTGATCAGCTACTAAATTATTAGCACATTTCTTATCTAATATCTCAAGATCAAACTCTTGTAACAAGAGGATCCATCAAACGAGCCTTGCTTTTGTGTCTTTCTTGGTCAACAAATATGTCAAAGCAACATGATCAATATAAACTACAATTTGTGATCCAATTAAGTAGGAGCAAAACTTTTCAAGTGAAAAGACGACTGCCAGAAGCTCTTTCTCTTTGGTAGAGTAATTCAGATGGACATCATTGAGTGTCCTACTTCTATAGTAAATCCCGTGTGGCTGTTTATTAATACGTTGTCCAAGGATGGCACCGATAGTATAATCAAATACGTCACACATAAGCTCAAAGGGCAAACCCCAGTCTGGTGCATGAATGATAGGAGTGGTGGTAAGCCCCTTCTTGAGATGCTCAAATGCTCTAAGACAATCTTGTGTGAAATTGAATGGCATTTTCTTGGCCAGTAGATGTGTCAAAGGCCTAGAAATTTTACTAAAGTTTTTGATAAATCTTCTATAGAACCCAGTATGACCAAGGAAAAAGTGTATATTTTTCACTGATCACAGAGGTGGAAGATTAATGATGAGGTCCACCTTGCTTTTGTCAACCTCGATTCCTTCCTTCGAGATGGCATGCCCTAGCCCTATGCCATTTTTGACCATAAAATGGCATTTTTCCCAATTGAGTGTCAAATATTTCTCATGATAACGTGTGAGAACTAACTCTAAATGATACAGACACTCTTGGAATAAATCTCCAAAGATAGAAAATACATCCATGAACCTTTGGAACGTGGCAGGTGCATTGCATAACCCAAAGGGCATGCCTCTATATGCAAAGGTGTTGAATGGACATGTGAACGTGGTCTTTTCTTGATCCTCTGGAGCGACGAGAATTTGGTTGTAGCCAGAGTATCTATCAAAGAAACAATAGAACTCATGTTCGGCCAACCGTTCCAGCATCTGATCGATAAATGGTAAAGGAAAGTCGTCCTTCCTAGTTGCAACATTAAGCTTTCTATAATTAATGTAGACTCGCCATCCCGTCTACAAATGCATCAGAATAAACTTATTTACATCATTCTTTACTATAGTGATTCTAGACTTCTTAGGCACTACTTGAACTGGGCTCACCCATGTACTATCAGAGATAGGATAGATGATCTATTGTCAAGATACTTAAGAATATCCTTCCTCACAGTTTCTTTCATTACCAGATTCAACCTACGCTGAGGGTCTCTTGTAGGTCGTGCATTATCCAGTAAATGAATTCTATGCTACACTATAGGTGGACTTATCCCTTTTATATCCGCTATACTCTAGCCTATGGCTTCCCTATGTGCTTTCAACACTGATATGAGTGCTTCTTTTTGAACCTCAGTCAAATCTGCAGAGATAATGACTGGTAATGTATCGTGTTCATCCAAGAAAGCATACTTGAGATGACTTAGAAAAGTTTTCATCTCAAGCTCAGGTGAACACTCAATAGATGGTCATAACTGAACTCGTAGTTCAGTCATCAATGGTTCAAGTGGAAGTTTCCATCGAGTGAAAGACACATAATTAAATGACTCATCGAGCGTATCCAAGAATAGACTCTCATCAACTAAACCATCTAGCTCATCAAAGAATTCCTCCTCTTGGTGCTCACGGACAACTCTTGGATCATACTCACTTCTAGGGGCTCGTCATGTGGATTACTAGGTTGGCGCCCTAGATTGAATATATTTAAGTCAAGTGTCATGTTTCCATAGGAAAATCTCATCGATCCACTCCGGTAATTAATAACAGTATTAGAAGTGGTCAGGAATGGACGTCCTAAAATAACTAGGATACAATACTATAGATCCACCATAGCTTGAGTCTTGAGAACTATGAAATCAACTGAAAAAATAAACTCCCAAATCTTAATCAAGACGTCCTCAATCTCTCCCATAGGTGTCTTCACAGATCTATCAGGTAGCTGTAACGTAATCCTTATAGGTCTCAACTCTCCTAATCCTAACTGCTGGTACACTGAATAAGGAAGCAAGTTGACACTGCTCCTAAATCTAGAAGAGCCCTTTCAATCACTGTAGTCCCTATAGTGCAGGAGAAAGTAGGACTTTCAAGGTCTTTGTACTTCACAGGTACAGACTGAGAGGATGCTAGAGATGTTAGCAGTTAGGAAGACTTTCTTTGGAACATTTGTTGTTATCTTATTTATGCATAAATCCTTTAAGAATTTTACATAAGTAGGTACTTGTTGGATTGCATTAAGAAGAGGCACATTGACCTTAACTTGCTTGAATAGCTCAAGGATGTGCTCAACTTGAGAAGAATTTTTCTTCAATCGATTTGGATAGGGAGTCTTCAGTTTATAAGTATGGTCAATCGGAGAATCAAAATTAGAGGGGTCAGACTTTTCTGTCGTGCTAGTGGGTGGATCGTGGGATGATGATAATAATGAATCATGAGGTGATGATGGAATCATAAATCAAATAATGTAACCTGCCGTGCAATAGGATGGAATCAGGTGGTATGGCTACATGATTGTCAACCAGCTTATCAGATCGAAGTGTGTGAATAGCATTAACTTGGTTGACATGCGACTTATTAGAGTTTGAGGAACTGGCATTAGGGTTTGTTATAGGTTGACTCGGAAAAGTACCCTTACCACGTTCTTTTATTTGACTTACTCCAACCTGCTGCTCTACGTTCTTAATAGATTGAGAGTTTACGAGCAAGTGCTGATTTGTTCTTTGAATAAAATTAGTTGACACTTTCATAAGATTTTGTATGTGCGTGTCAAGACTGGATATATGCATGTCAATTTTGGAATGAGACTTGAGAAGATTATCAATGTTCTTCTCAAGTGACTGCAGTCGCTTTTCTTGATCATTATTAGATCCCTGTTGTGGATGTGAGTAGTTTTGTGCAGGTGGTCTATTATGATTGTTCCCATGATTTGAAGTGTTTGGGTGTTGATAAGCACCCACATTTGGTCTTGAAAACTGACTAGTGGTTGGAGACTGTATGTTGGGATTCGGGGCTCCCTGATATTGCCCTTGACCTCAAGAAAGATTTGGATGGTTCCTCCAGCCAGAATTGTATGTTGGAGCGTACAGATTATTCATGGGTCTTTGATACAAGGCGTTAGCCTGTTCAAGTGTGGGACCCATAGGATTTACTAACAGTGTATACTCCTCCATAACGTGATTTGGAGTTCTACAATTAAAGTATGTGGGACTTTGGATTTGATTCACTTGACCAACCTGTGGAGCACTAGGAGTCTCCAATACCTCAATTCTCCTCATAAGGGCTACAATCTTAATTTCGACATTTATAGAGCTGTCGACGCTGTGGATCTCATCCTTCTGTGCAGAAGTTGATACACTGGATTTCTCAGTGAGACTCTCCCACTGCATAGTCTTCCACCATATGTCCTCAAGAAAGTCCAATGCTTCATCCTCATTCTTTCTGATGAACTCATTCTGATACATGGACTCAAGAAGAGTTTTGGATGTATAATTGAGTCCTTCATATATGATTTGACACAACCATCACTTTTCTATCGCATGGTGGGGGACTGAGCTAATAAATTTTTGAACCGTTCTAAGTATTTTCAGAAGGGTTCTACCAACACTTGACGGAATTGATTGATTTGATTCCTAATTTTTGTCGTCTTGTGCGTGGGATAATGCTTCTTAAGAAGCACCGTAACGAATTCATCCCAAATAGTGATTGAATAGTAGGTATACTGTACAACCACTTCTTGGCATTATCCTTGAGAGAAAACGGGATGAAGCGGAGTTTAATTGCGTCCTCCAATAAGTGCTGCAGTTTAATCATCACGTATACTTCCTAAAATTTACTGATAAAGAGATGCATCCTCTGAATCAGAACCAGTGAGTTTAGGAAGTATATTGATGTACTGCGGCTTCAACTTATAGTGATTACCCACTGTGTGTGGAAGTTTGATGCATGATGGTAATGATGTATGCAACGGGTAATATTGATCCTGAATGATCGGGATCAGTTGGTCTATCTTGTCACCCATGAAAAAATCTGATCTCAATAGTGGACCAAATTAATCACAGGTCCAATGTGGCATGAACCAGTGACCGTGAATGAATGCGTGAACATCCTATACTAATGTAAGAAGTGGGGTGTGGTGGAGATAAAACAGTGAAAGAGATATTATCAAATAAAAGATGTGATTTCTATTGTTCTTATTTTTTTAATATTTTTTACAGAACCAAAATACAAAACTGGAGAAAAATTGGAGTCAGGAAATACCTCTTCTGCCGCCAAATAGCAGTTCTAGTATCCAAATAGCGGCAGATCAGAGAGTTTGACTCTTTGGTTTCTGCTATGCAATCATGAGGCTCCTCTAATCCCTTTTATTTTCCTATATCTGCACTTTCTGGTCTTTGCACACTCAACACACACTGTAAACTTGTAAAATGTTAGAAAAAGCAAGAAAAACACCGTCGATCCCCGGCAACGGTGCCAAACTAGATGTGATAATTCTACTGCAAGCGCACAGTATCGGTTGTAGCGCTAACAAGTCGTTCCCATAGAGATCTCATGTGTTTTTGCATTCTCGTTATTTCTATTATTCTAACAGACTAACTAAAGATTCTAATTTGAAGTTGAGTTGATCTAATTAGTCTAGGATATAGAATCCACTAGTTTCCAACTATGAATTACTTCTATTATATTCTTCCTATCATAAAAAATTGATCTTTTAGTTTTAATATTTATTTAAAGTATTCTAAGTATGAAATATCAAGTAGTGCGCAAGTATAACTCATCAAAAAAAATACTTTTCATAAAAGCAAACTAAATCATTAGATAATTCGATGAAAAAGATTAAAATCAATAACCCCAAAGCCTAACTAAGTATAGACTATTAAGAAACTTAACTCAAGTATAATATATCAAAATATTAATCTACAAGTTCTTGTATTTTAATCTTTTCATAGAAAAATCATGTCTTTATTATTTCAATTAGGAAGAAAATACTAGAGAGTAACTACATGGTGGATTCTAGTTTCATCTACATCCTATAGCTAAGTTAAATTAGCTACTCATAATTCTAGTAAGCAAAATCATATTTTTATTCATGAAAGTAATTAAATCTAATCTAGAAAGCAAATAAATCTAAACTATAAAGCAATTAGAAGAGAATTAGCTAAAAAAAAAATTAAAGGACAGTAAAGGTTACCTCTGGAGTCGGTATTGTGGCCGTTACCCTTTCAGTAAACCCTAATTTTTATTAAAAAAATCCGAGTACAAATTATTTCCTACTTTCTTTATGATTAATCTCTGTCTCTTTTGATTACAAGGATATGGCCAATATATATACATAGGAAAATCAAATCCTAATTTTAACAGAAATGAAAAACTATAAGCCTCCGCAGAAAATCAACCATAGGTGGGCCCACTATGCTGCCAATTGACAGCTAATGCCGCAAATTAGTGGCAAAACCTTGGAGAAAAATTCTGGATTTTCTTCTGCACGAGTCTCTTGTCTTGTTCTCCTGATTCTCTTGACTGTATTGGATTTTGACTCTCTGCAGTATCCTAATCTTGTAGTTTTGCTCTGTTTAAACTCTTTCCTCGGCTTGGTTTCGTAATTGGGCTCTGATTTCATGTCATCTCCTTGTATGAATCAGAGTACCTTAAAAACAAACTAAAAATACCCAAGTAGCAATTATTTATATACAAAAATAGATAAAATATGGAAGAAAAAAAATACAATATATGATACTCATCAGAACGCCATGAAAGATTGATGAGATACAGCCCCATCACTATAAGGGAGATAATAACGGATGCTCCTTTTGAGGCCGTGAATCGGGAAGCTTTAGCGAAACCGGCTTTCCTTTTTTGTGACAAAGTGTTGGCATCAGATGAAGTCTTATTTAAAGAAGAGAGCAAGTGGCTTCACCAAGTTGGAGACCTCCTCATGGTTCTGCCCGATATGTAAGGGAGTTACATTCTAGTGTATCTCCAAAAATTATCAGCCCCTTCTCAACTGGATTGGAATATCACTCGGGAATATGACAGGGTAGTAGTAAGAATTTGGTGCTCACGGGCCCTACCAGGACAGTCTAGGGAGATTTGTCACTGGGCTCCTCCTAGGAAGAGTCAATAAAGGGCACCCAGTGGGGGAAACTCCAATTCGCGCCAAGACCTTTATCAGTGAATTCGAAGCAAAGGGCGGGTAGTATCCTTCCTATAACTTTAGGATACCGGGCTAGATTTACTCTATGAACAAGATGTGGTGGGCTCGACTAGTGGGGTACATGCTTGAGTTCCATGGACAAGTTTTAAGGGAGAAGGCTTATACCAAGCGATCCGGAATGTTCAATCCGGTCTTCCCCAAAGTCAATTTCACATATTTAGTCTTCTGAAGATGTATAACTCTGAAACTGACACTTTTTTTACTCTCGTGGGTGAACTGGGACTTACTCTTCACGAAACGTATGAGGTGTCAGTTTTATCCATGAGTGAAGTCCCTTAGGAGGAGTATATCTCGACAACCGAGGAGCTGAACATGCTGAGAGCCATAGATGAGCACATCTACTAGACTTACTAGGAGATGATGTTCACTTCCGTATTTGCGCTGACATATCGTGGACCAGGAGCCAAGGAGTCGGTCACAAGATATGGGCCACTTACTTGTTCAGAAACTTGAAAGAAAGCCTGGCAAGCATCTCTGGACATAAGCCTGTCGATAAAGACGAAATTGAACGGCGCATCGCGGAGACAAGAGATATATCTTACACCACCAATTCGGACGAAGGAGGGTTCAATTCCGGTACGATGTTCAGAAGCTTCCACTACCAAGCTAAATTTCCTGTGTCCGATAGAGGTCTGATCGCTAGGTTCCTCATGTTGTGTTACAACTATGCATCGTCCCATCACTTCCCAAGGACACCATTGCTATCAACATGGTGTACCCAGTAGTCCTTCTTACATATGACCACCATTTGGACTCCTCCCAGCTATGGTTAACAACTTTCAAAGTAGGTTACGGACATCTTTGATGGTTTTCTCCCATTTAAGATAAGGCAAAGAGGAAAGTGATGAAGGGATCCACTAAAAAGAAGATGTTGAAGCCTCGAGTGGAGATGCCCTACACCTACTTAATGGTGTGGCTTGTGATGCACTGTCCTTCCTTGATGATAACTGCGAATTATTAACCTAGGGATAGACCCTTCTTTGTGGAGATGTACGAGCACTCTTCTTGGAGAAGTCATTATATGTCAATCATCCGAAGACTCTCCAGTACCATTAAAATTATAAGTTCAATTGCTGCTTTCCCGACTTTTCTGATAGTGGGTACGGGTCGAGATTTAAGGACACCCCAGGACCGGATAACTTCTCCATAATATCTTTACGGGCTTTCTGGTGATTGCTGGGCATACGTTCCAGTCACCTAGTCTACAAATAGGACAACATGTGCTACATCGAGCCCTACCTTCCGAGTCGCTTTACTCGTCAGTTCGGTTATACCTAGTTGTATGTAGGTAACTAAACAAGGACTTAGTATATCAGGGCACGAGACTGGTTCCACTTCGAAGTTGGGGGTACTGGTGTTGAATTTGCCCTGCCCCAGAAGTCTTTGATCTTAAATATAGTAATTAACTTCTACACATAGTACTGCTTGGCTAGCACTGAACTGCATAACTTCTCAATCAATCACAGTTACTGTAAGGAGATAGAGGCCTTCTACTCCCGACGAAAAGGAGTTAAAAGAGTTCACGTCAAAGGGATGGATGAGTATTTGGATGTAGAGGCCAAGTCATCCAGTGGTGGAGGCGATTCCGAAGATGACGATGTCAGTGATGATGCTGCTAGGGTCCAAGATGTTCCCAAAACTGCCGATGGTGAAGATGAACACATTCAGAGTCCTTCACGCAAACATCGCCGAACAAGTAGGGGTGAACCAACTCGCAAGTGAAAGAAGACAGTACAACAGACCCTTCCGACCATGATAATTCTAGAAGAAGAAGCAGTCTAATTTGCAACTGATCTCTTAGCCTCAACACTCCCAATAGTGCCAGTTCAAGAGGACATTCATGCACCTTCTTCAAGTACCGCAGCTGCTTCAAATATCCCCGCCCTCAACTCTCTAGAGCGTACTACAGAGTTACCTCTAACCAGTGGAACGGGGGCTCTGCTAGATACTACCATTACTCCTCCTTCTAGTACGACCATTGGGCTAGTTTCTATTGTTAAGATTCAACTTATTTCCCCTTCTCTTCTTTTTACACATGCTCATAGGGTTTAACATCTTTTCTTTCCTCTTGGGGTTGAGTAACCGGCCTCACTCACCCATGCATTCTTCGACAAGGATAGAATCGGGGGAGCAAGTGGATTATTTTGAAGTTAGTGGATTAGTAGGTTGATTGGGGAATTCTGCCGAGGAATTTGACGTGGACTACTTCACGCCTTAACCCAGCTCTGTCAAAGCTACTCATCTTAGATCAGACGATCTAGAGAGTGATGATAGAACACAACCCCCTGCATCTGTGATGCTAGAAGCATCCATTTCTCCAGAGCCGAGGGTCTCTTTGCTGTCTCCCACTCCAGCTGTCTTTTTTTCTAAAGATAGCTTTCCAGTTGTTGTTGGAGCGCTGACGACTTCTCAACCTGCTGTGGCGATGCCTTCTATGATCATAGCCGAGATTCCTTCTATTTCTCTTCCAGCACTGGCTAATTTACCATTTGGTAGAGAAGACTCACTGAGGTTCTCTTTTGAGGTAACATCTGGTGTTGGGGAAGCTTCAGGTGATGGTCCTTCTTTAGAATTAACCATGTTAGTCATGTCGCCTCAGTGACTAGCGAAGGTGGCATCTCTTCCCAGATCCCCAGCTTGGCTAGTTCCTTACTATAATTGTTAGCTCCTCACATCATAAATAATGTATAAGGGCAGGCTTCTGCATCTTCCATTCTAGTAGAAGCTACACCCCTACCGACGGTTCCTTACTTAGCGTTACCCTCTCTCAACTTGGCCACTGAGGACCCACTCGAGAAATTCTTCAATTTCAATGTCAGTGACTCCATGCAATTGATAAGGAGATGCATCAGCATGATTCTGAGCGGGCGCGACTTTTTTGAACTTGGGCGTCGAATGTTTACCAACTATCTGGACAACATTGAGAGGATCGGGGGTCGTGAACAAGCAGCTCCTTATTGAGCTCGTTTAGAAGCTTTGGAGAAGCAAGTGCAAACACTAAACACTCTCTGCCAGGTAGATGTGGCAGCGATAGCAAAGATTGAAGTGGCATGGTTGCAAGTGGACTTAATGGCTCACCAAGAAGAATTAAGGTAAAGAAGAAGCCTGGTTTCATGAGTTAGCTGACCTCGGAGCTAGCCAAGGAGCAATCCTGGTAGATCTTGAGAAGACGGACATCGAAATAGAGGCTAGTTAAACGGCAATCTCCCGAGCCCACAAAACCATTGCCAAGGCTCAGGCCATTTTAGAGGCAAGCCAGGCCAGATTAGAACAGTCCTCCAGGAGAGGAGAGGAGTTGGTCTTGCAACAAGGGCAACTTGAGCAAAAAAGAACAGTGAGAACTTGAGCAATCAAAGAGTCTCGATTCCAGCTCTCTCAGCAGCTTTCTATTAATGAAGATGACCTGCGTTGTTGGGCTCTACATTCTATGGAGGAGACTCGTTGACAAGTCATTGATCAAACGGAGAACAGGCTAAGGCTCATGGGGGAATTTTGATCCCCTTGTACCTTTTCTTTTTTCTTTATCCCTTTTTGTAATAAATGAGGAAGCTTAACTTTATGACTCCTTCTTTTCTTTTCTTGTTCATTTATCTTCATTCCTGCAAACATGAATAAAGAACACTTTTTGTTGCATATCGCTTACTTTCCTGCTATTTGAGCAATGTGTGATGTGTGAATGATATATAATAATGGCTTTGAGGTATGATTGGGGTGTGCTTGATTTTGAATGAGGAGTGGTTTGGTTCGGGCAGCTAGAGTATACTCGCACCGCCTGGACCTGAACTATTGATTGTGTTTGGATAAAGAAACTTGGCGGAGGCGCTTAATTGCGCATGCCAAGATAACCAATTAAGAGTTACAGAGTTTGGCGGAGGCGCCTAATTGCACATGCCGAGAAGATCGGGTCAGAATTATCGGGATTGGCAGAGATGCCTAATTATACATGCCGAGATGATCAAGTCATGATCATTAGGTTTGGTAGAGGCCCCTAATTGCACATGCCGAGGGTTTGGCGGAGGCGCCTAATTGCACATACCAAGATAATCGGGTCAGGATCTCGGGCTTGACATAGGTGCCGAATTGCACATGCCATTAGGTTCGACGGAGGCACCTAATTGCATATGTCGAGATGATCGGGTTAGAATTATAGAGTTTGGCAGAGGTGCTTAATTGCACATGCTGAGAGGTTTGGAGGAGGCGCCTAATTGCACATGCCAAGATAATCGGGTCAGGATCATTAGATTTGGCAGAGGCACCTAATTGTGCATGCCATTGGGTTCGGCCGAGGTGCCTAATTGTAACACGCTAAGAATATTGGGTCAGGATCATCGGATTTGACAGAGGCGCCTAATTGCACATGCCATTGAATTCGGCGAAGGCGCCTAATTGCACACGCCGAGATGATCGGATCAGGATCATCAGAAACAACGGATGTAGGCCGAGAAAAATTACGCACATTTTTAATGTAATTTTCTGGCCCTTTCTGGCTCCGCCACAGGCTTTGTAAGCTCCAACAACAACCTATTAATCTGTTGATTCGAAGACCTAGAGATACTGTAAGATTATATTAGACCATTACATTTTATGACCATACATGAAGGATGTGTGTACATAATTTCTTCAATACAATCTTATATACTAACTCTGGCCTATCTCAAAAAGTGATGCTTGTCACTAGGAACTGTGGACTTATAAATGAAACGTCTAAAAATAAAGTGCAGGTGAAACGTCCTCATGTTTTCTGAAATAAATTTTAAACACAGCGTAGGATGATGCAACTGGTATTTGACTTTAGATCTTTTCACATTCAAACTAAGTTTTTACTACTACACAATATTAGAACATTAACAAATTTAATATTGAATTCTAGGAAACGATATTGAAATTCAATATCGCTATATGAAACTCATTATATTGCATTATGGTACCTAACAAAACCCCATTATTACCTAACAGTAGAAAATAACTCAATGCATCGTCACGGTGCTTTTTTATATTATATTAAATTAAGTTATACTACGATATTTATATTTATTTTTTAGTAATTTTTAAATTATTATTGATTATTTATTTTGATTGTTAGCAAAGAAGTATAGTTTTCTTACTTGATTACTTGTTGTTTGCTTATTTGATTGTTTGTGAAATTGATAACTTGCTAATTTGCGATTACTTCCTTATTTAGTTGTTAATAATTCCTCTCTACTTACTGGAGTTTTTTACTTATTGATTTCATTGAATTCTCAGCTGAACTGTAATGAACAATTACAAATAAGATTAATTGAGCATTATAAAATATAAGTTACAATATTCGTGATAGCTTAAATTGAAATAAAAAAAAATTTGGAATCTTGTTTTTTTATTTAGGTGATAATTAAAATTAAGGTTACGAACTTAATATAATTTATGAATATAAATATAAAAACTATTATGAAACTTATCAGAAAATTAAAATAGACTTTGTGATAAATTTTTATATCCTTTACTTAGAATTTTTTTATTTATTTTCTAATTTATAAAAATTAGTTTACATAATTTTATATTTATTTTTATTAAATAAATAATATGATATAACTTAACAGAGGTAAAACATTATGTTACTGTTATCGCTATTTTAAACATTGTTAGGAAATTTCCCTAGGTTATAACACACTTAAATGGTACTCGCTTAAACTTACATGTATTAGGAGTCACTCTAGACAATGAATCTTGGTTCTAATAATATGAAACTTTTCTCCAATTTGTAAGAGGTTTAAAATTCGACTCCCGGTGGAGATTCAATTTGAGTAATATTGGAAAAAAATATGTATGTGAGCTTGTCTTGCAATAAATAAATAAATAAAAAAGAATCGCTCTATACCAGTAAGCCTTGTCATTATTGGTACCATCCCTCCTAAATTCGACTTCCTGCTAAATCAATTTAGATAGCATTGCCTAGATAACTTGTATATGTGTTTTGACTAATAAAAATGTCAAGAGGTTGCTCTATAAATAATTCATAGTTTTGTCGACAATAAAACGTGAGATTTAGCAATTTAGTACTGTTACATCTCCTACGACCCATAATCATCATCATGCCTGTTGACATAAGTGAGGAGAACAAAACTTTGCTACGTTTTATTATCTCAACATCAAAACTTAGATTACTACTCATAATAATTTCACATCCACATCTAGTACCTGCTCTGTAGACCAATCCAACTTCCTTGCCAATAAAAAAATAATAATAAATGAAGTGCCTTGCCCTTGGCTCAACTCCAGTCCAAAAACAATTTTAAAAAATAAAAAATAAAAAATTTAATGAGAGAGACCTGTAGTCGCATGCATGCTAATTGACCCAAAGGTGGCTGAAATCACCAGCAAATGCAATCTTGGATAGCAACTGGCCATGACAAGTTTAAATTAAGCACTGTCCAAGAAACTTCACTATTAATTAATACTACTTTTTCCTTTTAGTTATGATTTTATTTTTCTCCATTAAAATTAAATATGAATAAGCATGTTCTTAATTATTAAACCAAGATAGAAAATGCAATTAAAAATCACGTTTATGCGCATGTTATTATATGTATAGCTCCTGAATATATATGTTGAGATATAATTGAGATATGATCATAATGCTAAAATATTTTGAGATACTTTCCTAATAGATATTGAGATATTTTCCTAAATTAGGATAGTTGACAAATCTTTGATTTGACTAATTTAGAATAGTTGATAAATCTCTGATTTTATATAATTAGTATCAATTACAGATCCTGTAATTATTCTTTTGATTGCCTCCTTCACCTATAAAATGATGGCTCATTGTACAGTTCAATGACAAAAAAATATACAGAAATTTCTTCATTCCGCTTTCGCTCTATTTTCTTCAACATGGTATCAGAGGTACCAGAATTTTGGTGCCTCTTCTAACTTCTTTTGTGAGTGCATAAACTACCATAAGTGAGTTTTTTCTTTGTCCTCACACATCTCGAAACTCTTTGTGCCCGTTTCGACCATTTTGAAGTCAGATCTCGACAATTTTCTACCTTCAGGTTGTTCGTCTCTCTTTGATCTCCTTCCATCAAAATTTCAGCTCCATCGGACTTGACAAGTTCTTCCACGCACCGTGTGAAGTTTCTACAAGTGGTCTTTACGCACCTCTCTTTTTCAATGCGTGAGCCCCACTTGTCCTGGTCAATTCTGTTCTATAATCAGGTTTGGTTTTTTCGGATGCTGATTTATTTTTTGTTGATTTTTTTGGAGTTGAGTTTGGCATATTTGTTCCAAAATGTCTTCCCAAAATGATATTGTTCGTCCATTTGATATTGTTTTGGATGGAACCAACTATAGTTTTTGGGCTTCCAATATGAAACTTTTTCTCAAAGGAAGAAAATTGTGGTGTTATGTTTCTGAGTATTCTCCTAAGCATGTTCGTGCTAAGGATGAGTCCGCCGCTGATTACACTACTCGCTTGGACGACTGGGAGAGTATTCATAGTAAAATTCTGCAGTGGATTGTTAATACATCAATCTCATCTATTAACAGTCTTCTACCTAGGCTCGAGAATGCAAAAGCTACATGGGATTTCATGGTTGCTCAATACGACTGCTGCAATGATGCTTCTTTTCAGTTTCAGATTGAGACAAAACTTTACCAGATGCGTCAAGAACCTGGTCAGTCTATTACTGAATTTTACTCTCAAGTCGCTCTTCTTTGGGATCTGTTGACTGCTGCCGAACCCCAACTTCATTGTGTTGCAGACATCGAGCTCTTTGCAAGATATCGGGACCGCCGCAAGTTCATGCAGTTTATGATGGCTCTTCGCGATGACTTTGAGTCCACTCGGGCTGCCCTTCTTCATCGTACGCCACTTCCTACCATGAATCTTGCTGTTTCTGAGTTAATTTTCGACGTCGCCTTACTATGAAGCTACAGTCTCATGATCTTGTTTTGGCTGTTGTTTCTTCGGCTTCTTCCCAACAATCTGCTCCACAGTCACAATCTCCTTCTCAAAAGTTATTTTGTCGGTATTGCAAGGAAAGCGTTCACTTGATTACTAATTGTTTCTAGTTGCAACAAAAAAAGGTACGAGACTCTCGTGGTTCCCTCCAACAGGTTGCTGCGGTTGTTTTCACTGATCCATCTACCCCTGAGTCTTCTTCTCAGTCTACTTCGCTCACTACTGCTGATATTGAGGCTTTGGTCCATCAGGTTCTGTCTCGTTCATCTACTACACTATCTGTCACTCCAGGTACTTCTTCTTGGTTTATAAATTCTGCTTGTTGTAATCATATGACTTTTGATCCCACCATTTTTTCCACTAAATCTGCACTAAACCCTAACCATATTGTTTATACTGTCGATGGTTCTGCAATGCCTGTTAGCCATATTGGTTCTATATCTACCTCCGACATCTCTGTCGATAATACCTATTTAGTTCCTAAGTTATCATCGAATCTCCTCTCTGTTGGCCAACTTGTTGAGTTAGGTTTTGAGCTTCACTTTTCTTTTCGTGGTGTTGATGTGCAGGATCCTCGGTTGGGTCAGGTTATTGGGACAGGCTGTAAAGTTGGACGTATGTTTGAAATGGTGAACTTGCAGATTCCTTCTACTACACCTTCATCTGTCTTTGCCATCACCTCTAGCGTTTGGCATTCTCGTCTCGGTCATACTTCTTTACCTCGTATTTAGCAGTTAGCCTCTAGTGGTCTCCTTGGTTCTGTCACTTTTGAAAAGTTTGATTGTCTTTCTTGTCAACTTGGAAAACAAACTCATTTACCTTTTAATACCAGTGACTCTTTTTCTTCTGCTCCTTTTGATCTTAGTCATTCTGATATTTGGGGGCCTTCTCCAATTTCTACCGATGGGGACTCCCGCTATTTTGTCATATTTGTAGATGATTTTTCACGTTATACATGGATTTATCTTATGCATAAGCGTTCTGAGTTGTTTGCAATTTACAAATGCTTTCACCAATTGGAATTTACCCAGTTTTCTCGTGCTATCAAGATTTTTCGTTCTGATAATGCTCTGGAGTATAACGAAAAATCCTTCATTGAGTTTTTGCAATAAAATGGAACTCTCTCTCATCTCTCTTGTCCATATACATCACAACAAAATGGTCGAGCAGAGCGTAAACACCGTCACATTCTAGACACCATTCGATCTCTCCTCATTTCTGCCTCACTTCCTGAGCGTCTTTGGAGAGAGGCTGCTCTTACTGCTGTCTACACCATCAATCGTGTCCCCTCACTCATTCTTGACAACAAAACTCCTTTTAAACTGCTGTATGGTACCATTCCTGATTACAGCTCTCTTCGAGTTTTTGGTTGTGCCTACTTCGTTCTTCTCCCCCCGCAGGAACGAACGAAGTTAGAACCTCGTTCCAGACTATATTGCTTTCTTGGTTATGACATTGAATAAAAAGGATACCGTTGTTATGATCCTATCACAAAACGCCTTCGTATCTCTCATCATGTAGAGTTTTAGGAATATAAGTTCTTCACCACCCTTTCTTCCTTTCTTTTACTTCACTCTAGTCATTCCCCTGTCTTGACTGATCTCTATATTACTCTGTTTTCTGAGTCTACTAACTCTTCTACAGGTGATACCATCTCCTCTAACGATCCATCCTCGGCCTCTTCCAATGACCTTGCTCCCCTGCGGATCCAGCATCATCACTTGATTCTCTTCAAGATGTACCTATACCACTTTCTACCGCAGAGTCCTCCCAAGTTATTGCACCTCATCGTTCTGATAGGGTAAGAGCTCCTCCTTCCTATCTTCATGATTATCATTGTTTCTCTGCTCTTGCTACTCTTCATGAGCCTCACTCTTATCGTGAGCTAGTTCTGATCCTCTTTGGCAGCAAACTATGTCTGATGAATTAGATACTCTTACCAAGACACATACTTGGGATTTGGTGGATTTGCCTCCTGGAAAGTTTGTAGTGGATTTACAAGATTAAGACTCAGGCAGATGGCTCAGTTGAGTGATACAAAACTAGTCTTGTTGCGTTGGGTTGCTCTCAAGAGTATGGTATTGACTATGAGGAGACTTTTGCTCATGTTGCTCGACTTACCTCTGTTAGATCTTTGATTGTTGTTGCTGCTGTTCGGCGTTGGTCATTATTTTAGATGGATGTTAAAAATGCATTTCTGAATGGAGATCTTACTGAGGAAGTTTATATGAAGCCTCCTTCTGGTTATGAGCATCCTTCTCATAAGGTTTGTCGCCTTCGTCGTGCGATCTATGGTCTGAAGCAGGCTCCTCATGCTTTGTTTGCCAAATTTACCTCTGTCATCACACAGTAAGGTTTTGTAGCCAGTACTTATGATACTGCCTTATTCATCCGTAAGACTGCCTCAGGCACCACCCTTCTACTTCTCTATGTTGATGACATGATCATCACTGGTGATGATACTGTTGGCATTCGTGCGCTTAAGATTTTTCTGGGTCATCATTTTGAAATGAAAGATCTTGGCACTCTCAGTTACTTTCTTGGTCTTGAGGTGACATCTTCTTCGGATGGTTATTCTCTTTCTCAGGCTAAGTATGCTTCAGATCTTATATGCAGGACTGGTCTAACCGATAGCAAGACTGCCAGTACTCCTTTGGAATATAATACTCGGCTCAACCTTACTGATGGTGTGCCTCTGTCTGATCCTACTCTCTATCGACAGTTTGTTAGTAGTCTTATTTATCTCACAGTTACTCGCCCTGATATTTCTTATACTGTTCACCTGGTCAGTCAATTCATGCATGAGCCTCGCTCACCTCACTATGCTGCTGTTCTTCGAATCTTTCGCTATGTCAAGGGCACTCTTTTCCATGATGTACACTATTTATTTCAGTCATCTCTTGAGTTACAAGGTTATTCTGATGCTGATTGGGCTGGTGATCCTACGGATCGTCGTTCTACCACTGTTATTTGTTTCTTACTTGGTCGTGTCTTAATTCTTGGCGAAATAAGAAACAAACAGCTGTCGCTTGATCTACCACTGAGGCTGAGTATCGCGCCCTTGCTGATGCTACTGCTGAACTTCTATAACTGCGTCGTCTTTTGGCTGACTTAGATGCCCCTCAGCTGTCTCATTCTCTTCTCTACTGTGACAACCAGAGTGCTATTCAGATTGCGTATAATGATGTTTTTCATGAGCGCACAAAGCATATTGAGATTGATTGCCACTTTATCAAGCATCATCTAAGTGATGGCACCCTTCGCTTGTGTTCCATTTTCTCTGCTGATCAACTTGCTGATATTTTCACTAAGTCACACTCATCTGGTCGTCTCAGTGAACTTGTTAGCAAACTCTAGTTGGCTTCTACGGCGCCACCATGACTTTGAGGGGGGATGTTGAGGTATAATTGAGATATGATCATAATGCTAAAATATTTTGAGATACTTTCCTATTATATATTGAGATATTTTCCTAAATTAGGATAGTTGACAAATCTTTGATTTGACTAATTTAGGATAGTTGACAAATCTCTGATTTTATGTAATTAGTATCAATTACAGATCCTGTAATTATTCTTTTGATTGGCTCCTCACCTATAAAAGGATGGCTCATTGTATAGTTTAATGACAAAAAAATATACAGAAATTTCTTCATTCCGCTTTCGCTCTATTTTCTTCAACAATATACATACGCACGTGTTCATTGATGGCCAAAAATTTTCATATGGCAACACGCCCAGAGACTAAGCAAGGAATATGGCATCGTGGTTGATTTTTCATTCTTTAATTTTGTTTTTTTTAGTAAAAATAAAATGGACATCCACCATTATATCCCACGTAATTTTTCTTTGTTTTGTTGACAATTTATTAATTTTTTTTTTGCTGAACTGTTATAATTTATCGTTTTGAGGGAAGATTATAACTATAACACTTATGAGCTGCTTTTTTTTTTTTCCCAAGTCATTATAGTGGGCCGTAGCTCTCCGTGTTCAAATAATGCAATCTTAACAGAATAATCCACCAAAATACAAGTCTAAGGGACCTTGATGTAGAGATAAAAGAATAAAATACAATACAAGAATCATAATATATATGTATATATATATATATATATATATATATATATATATATATATATATATATATATATATATATATATATATATATATATATATATGAGAAAAATAGAAATGAGCATTATCTGAACTGCAGTTCATTTCCACTATCTCTAATAATCTTTTTTTAAAAATTTCTTTTGGATTATGATCTCGACCCCCTAGGGTTCACTCATACTCAATTTCTCGGGTTTTAGTTTTGATTTGGTACTCCATCAAGTTAACACAAAATTAACGGTTTTCAATGAATAAAATATTTTGTATGCACTTGATGAAAAGGCAAATGAACTCCAAAATTTATGAAATTTAATCTGAAAGAAGTTAAGTAAGTGTAGATAGCAATTGTTAAAAAAAAATTGAAAAAAAAGTCATTAGATCATTATAGTTTTTCCGCTATCTCACGTAACTTTTTCTAAGCTGGCGGCTCACCTACAATAATCCCTATATACACACACACTCAATCACCATATTTGATTGGAGTGGGATGCTAAGTATGGGGCGGGCCATCCTACTATTCTAGGACTAGGTCCTCTTCCTCGTCTTTTTGATCAAAGTAAGAAAACTTTAGGATGCTCTCCATGCCCTGTGCTCAAGTCGGAGAGTGATGATGTGGGGTTGCTGCAGTGTCTAGGATCCTCGTGTCCAAAGTTTGACCTGTCCATGAGGTGATATCAACTTATAGACGGCAAAAAAAAATGTCTCAATTGTGTGTGTCATGTTCAAAAATATTTTGCTCTTCCATTCTAAGCACACACATCAACAAATAGCAGCCACAGGTTGCTTAACCCTGGACCGGATGCTGGTAGAGCCTGAAATATCAATATGAAAAAGGAAAGTAAGTTGTGCTTTCGATCCAAGGATCTTGGAATAGTCACAAGTAAGCATCAAACATGAGATCGATTTGCTTTCTGCTCTACATAAGGCACATCTGTTTGGCTCTTGGTACCCTTTGTTTTTTTTGCAAGTTGTCCCATGTCAAAGTTCATCTTTAGCTATAAGTCATAGGAAAAACCTATTTTTAGAGGGCACTTAGCCCCCATATATGAATTGCCTGATCTAGCCACAAAACCTCATTGTTAAGGAAACAATAGGTCGATCAGACAAAGAAAGAACCCGATTTCTCCCATCTTCAATGGGCTATGTCACTTGGAACGTCGTTAGGGAGAATCAATTCTAGAATATCAAGAAGATCTTGTCGATGAAACCTAATATCTGCACTTGAACTATAACTAGGCTCAACCAACGTTAAAAATAACGTGTTATGAAACCCGTTATGTTACGTTACTATTAGAATATCTCACTAATTTAGAATATTTTCTTAAATTAGTATATTTAACAAAACCTCTAATTTATTAGTATATCTCAGGATATCTTTCTAAATTAGTATATTTGTCAAATATATCTAATTAGGCTAATTATACTGATTTAGAATTATATATAATTAGGATCAAATTATATATTATCTTATTTTTACCCTTTATATTCGCCTCCTTCATCTATAAAGGATAGTAATTGTAGCATTTTATATACACCTCATAATACAAAGTTATTCTTTATTCTCTCCAGAGTTTAAAGTTTTATCAATGAAACCTAACTGAACCCAGCACTACATAACAACTGAAAATAACTTAGTGCACTGTAATAGTAAGTTTTTTATATTATTTTATGTTATATTACATGTTAAATTATGTTATGTTACGTTATTTACGATTATTTTTTAGTAATTTCTATATTATAGCTGATTATTATTTTAATTAATAGCGAATTGTTGTGACTTTTTACTTGATTAGTTGTTGACTCGTTTGATTGCTTATAGAATTGCTAACTTGCTAATTTACAATTATTTCTTTATTTGCCTGTTGTAATATTTCCTTTTCGATTGTTGATATATCTTATTTGTTGATTCTATTGAATTTTTAACTGAACTGTAAATTAAAAATCACAAAATATAAATTACGACAATGATAATAACTTGAATTGAAATAAAAAATTAAAATCTTATTTTTCTTATTTAGATGATGACTGGAATTATAATTGCAGATGTAATATAACTTATAATGATAAACATTAAAATTATTGTAAAACTTAATATAAAATTAGAATAGATTATGTATTACAAAATAATTTTATATTATTTTAAAAAATTTTAAATTTATTTTTTAATTTATAAAAAATATTTTAAATAATTTTATATTTTTTTATAAATAAATAGAAAATTGCATAACCTACGTTATGCATTATGCTATATGTGACATAACCTAACAGCGGCAAAACATTACGTTATCATTATCGTTATTTTAAACATTAGCTTCAACTCCATCTATTCTTGTTCCAGAAATTGCTAAGACTCTAACCATCCCATGCTTATTTAATGTCATCTCATGCAGTTGCAAAAAATAGGAATCTTAGGGGTCAGATGTTCATCAAATATCATGTCATAACATAATTTTTCTCCCTTGTCTAGCTTATCAGATAGTCCATGCTAGAATAATCTTTAGCGACTAGCACACCCTTCCAAAATCCAGAGGGATTGGAAGTGTTATGTGATTTTTCCCTCCAACTACCTCTACTAGGTCCATATTTGGATCCAAATAAGATTTGTAACACCCTGTAGGTAATCTTCTACCACTATTTTGCCATTAATGGCAATTTTAAAGTATTGAAGTTCACAATAACCTACCCACCTTCATTCTTTGACTAGCAAGTTTAATCCCAAGAATACAAATGTTGTTTCCGTATTTCTTATGTGCCTCGCTATAAGAATCAACTCTGAATCTTATTAATTGTTATGCTCCACAATCCAAAACACTAGATACTTGAGTTTTCGACAAGATATTCATGAAAATACGCTAAGCTTTAGTACAATACCAATCATTTATCATAATTAAATATATTAAAGAATACCTTAATAAAATTTTATTCAATTAACAAATTAAATTATAACAGATAATAACAAAAATAAAGATAAAGAAATAATTAAGGATAAAGGATAACATATCAAAAATAGAATCAACCTAAAATAGTAAGTATATGACTAAGAAGAAAATAACGGCCTTTTACTAACTTTAACTATTCCTTTAGTATTTTAGATGCAAGTTAGCTCGAGTAGTCAATCTCTAGTCTGGACATGTATATTGAGAGTTATCAGTGAACAACTGATTATATAACAATAATATTCTCATGAAATCCATAAAGTATAAATAAAAAAAAACTTATGAATTGCTTAATAATATCATATAAGAAATTCCAAGAATACCAATGCCATAATTAATTCTTCATGTCATATAATTTAGTTTTATCTTTTTTTAAATTATTCAATCTTTTACATTATAGTATTTGAAAATTATTAGGAAAGACTAGACTAGTATTTCGAATGCACTTTTGTAACCTTAGAAACACCTCTCGTAAAATGGTATTTCATAACTTTAAAAAAAATGGTCATTAGATATTTCGTAATCTTAGAAAAAACAGTTTTTAAGGATATTCCTTAACCCAAAACAAACAGTCGCAAAGTTAATGGTTGGTAGGGATAACAACTGAAACATATTTTCTTTTCATCACTACAATTTTTCCTAAAACCCCATGTCTTTTCATTACAATTTAGTTCTTTTAGTAAAATTTAACAGTAACAATACACTGAAAGTAATAATATCAGTAATATTTTCACTATCAGTATAGTACTAATATTAGTGTTATTGGCAATATCTTTTTAAGTATGTTCTGTTTCATATAAATTCTATTGTCATTAATCATGTCAATAGTTATTGATGCTTTCTGATTACTTTCTTGCCATTATTATTGTTTTAATAGGGTATATCAAAGATCAAACATGAAATATTTTTATTTAAGAAATTTACAATTGATTAGTTAACTAATATGTCTCATTAGTCAACTAAATATAAACATGGCATTAATAATCTCTAGTTTTTTTAATTGTTTCCAGTTGATCATTTTTTCATCAGTTCTGATATTTTAATTGTTAAATTAACTTTACTTTATCACATAACATGATATAAAATAATCTTTAAATAACTATCAATTCACAAATACTAACTTTCATGATTCAATCTCAATTAATACTTTGTAAAAGCATAATTTCAACTCCAAAATAATTGAAAATAATATTAAATATAATAGGATATTTAAGTGAGTTAAGAAATCAATTTATACTGTTCGGTAGTCTCATTGCTCAAAACACAATCAACTAACAATCAACATGTTAAAAATCATAATATTAAATTAATTATATAAAAAAATAATTTTTTATTTTATTTTTACTGATTTTTTCTTGATATTTTACATAATAAAGAAGATGGTTTAAATCTTAAAGTGTCTACATAAACTATACGAGTCTAGATCTTATTATATTGGGTTAGCATGAGTTTGAACCAAATAGATTGTTGGTTTGATTTAACAAGGTAATAGGCAATAATTTAAGTCATATGTGCAATGGGGGTGTGGTTTTCTAAACTTAGGATTTATTAATATGACTTAAACTCAATAAGTAACATATGGAAGCCATTTTCTACCTAAAGAGAACCCAAAAAGAGAAAAATGAGAAGATTTATCGATGAAGGACTCTAACAAGATGGCTGATGGGGGCAGGCTACACAGTGATGGCGAAGTAATGTGTACAAGGATGAGGGAAATAATTAAGGGGGTAAGGAAAAGAGAATTATGAAGGATATTAGGATTTTGATGAGTTTCAAATTGAAATTACGTTTTGTTCAAAAGCAATATTGGATTATATAAATTTAGGTCTTGGATTTGGTTTAGAATTTCAGTTGGAGTTTATTATGAATTCCAATTTGGACTATGATTAAAAGTTTGAGTTTAAAATGAAGATTACATTAGATAGGAAATTTGAATTCAAGTTAAATAGAGGTAATTACATAATATAATCAAGCAAGTTTAAAGGATAAAATATTTAATATAATTACAACCTAACTAATTAGCCTAGTATTTTGGACTTAGGGTAGATGTTAATGGTAAAAGGTTCGAAGCATGATTAAATCTATTTCAAGAATCCTTTTCAAATAAAATTTTATTTTAATTATAAATTCAAAGTAGAGTCCAATCATCTTCTAATTTGTCAAAAAACAGTTACTAATCTTGTCTCTTGAGTCTCCTGGCCTAATAGGAACTTCTAGGTATATGAGGGGGAGTCGATCAACCTTACAACTAAAGATACGTTAATGATAGATATCAAGTTTTTTCTGCCAACCAAGACACACAAACTTTTATGGAAATAGACAAGAAGCCCGACCAAGTTTGAAATAATAAAGAATTCATTTCAAATGTCTCAATTTAATTTATAGGCTTTAATTTGGAATTAAAAAGGAAAAATAAATTGAGGATTTCATGATTGAATCCATGAGGAAGGTGAAGAGTTGGGAGGTTGGAGGTTGAAAAAGATTAATAGTCAAAACTCGATTCAAATAGAAAATTAATGGTTAATGTAACATTCTAGCAACATGGTTCGGATTTCTGACTTAGTTTAGGTATATTAATGGGAGATTAAAAGATTAAATCCTCATAAAGTCACATTTTTTTCCCTTATTTTGATGTTTAGGCCACAAAACGTGGACTAGGGATAAAAGAAAAATGAAATGAAAATTTTAGGAAATAATTTAAATAGATTATGAGAATATATGAGAGTATATTTTGTCTTAAAATTTATGTTTAAAAATTTTTCCAATCAAGATCATAAAATGAACAACTTCTATATAACGGTAAGGGTTATTACATAATGAATATTAAAGTTGTATATTTGAAATACTTTTTACTATCAATAATTTAATAATCATAAAGAAATTAATAAAATCAAATAATTATGTGCAATAATAGCAATATATATAGCACATCGAGTGATACTAAGGGTACTCATCTCTTTCAATGTATTTCCTCTTTGAAATTATGATGTCAAATTATGTAATCCTCATAAGTAAAATATTAGAAGTAGGTTAATACTAACTCTTATGATACCAAACCACTTTTTAAACAATGGTAGCCTAAATTTCTGTTCTTTTAATTATTTTATTAGGTTACCACAAGTGTTTTCCTATTTTTAGGGAGTTTTTTTTTATTTTTAAAACATTATTTAAGTTTACTCTGAGGCTATGAAAGCTAAATGGGACTAGATCTATCTAACAATGTAAATCCAAATGAAATATGTTTATGACTCAAATAATATATCATTTGGATTCAGACTGATAGTAACAGGGCCTAGTAACTTAAGTAATTAGTTCCGGGTTCATGTTCAATATATAACATGTCTAATTAATATTGTTATAAGAGTTATATGATCAAAACTAATTAGGATTCAATCCAATAAGAAATATGTGTTGATTCCAGCAAAGAGAGCTTCTAAGGGCATCCACCAAATTTCAATGCAAAATTGAAAATAAAAGACATAATTTCTCCCACTAAATTTCCATTGCACCCATGCTGATGCAGCCCCCACCAGCACCACCCCCTCTCTCCGCCGCCCAGCCACACCCTCATCCACATCCTTTCCTTTTTAAAAGGGCTAAGTTGTCCTTAAAACTAATGGCAAACTTGTAAATTTTTTATGGACACCTTAAGAATAATGGTAGGTATTTTAGAAGCTCTCTCTAATACATGAGGGGAAATTCTATTTGCACACTGAAAATTACTCTGACGCACTTTTTTAAAATTTATAAATAATTACAAATTTACCATTATTTTTTTGGACTAAATTACCCTTATAAATCTCAATATAAAACTTATTAAAAATCTCCTGCATCGCCGCAAACGCACCCACTCCTCCACCCACCACCACTACCACTCGCTCTTCCCCTACCTCTCTCTTCATCCTCCTCTATCTCTCTCCGCTCCTCCTCCTCCATCTCCACCTCCTCCCTCTCCTCCCATGAACCCGTAGGGTACCATCCCATGGATTCATTCTCAATCTGTGATATCTGAGACAACAATCTACCTGAAGATTGCCTCGACGAGAAGCTTAATTGGCTCTTCAATCTGTTCTCTGGCTCGATTCCAGCGACTCCTCCGTCTTCGTTCCCATTTCTAAATCCGGTAATCCCCCTCATAACCCCATATCCTGCGAAAACAACAAACAAAAATTTACAATTCCATTCCACTTCGGACGGACAAAAAAAAAAAAAAAAAAGAACCGAAAATTTTCCATTTTAATCCAAACCAGATAGTTCCAATAAATGGAGGAATCACAAAATTTTAAGTAAGAGAGATTTTGGAAGCGAAGTATTGTACCGTTGTCTACGTTGAGGTGAGCGAAGAAGCCAGCAGGGGAGCTGCTGTGGCGGATGAGGTTGCCGCCACCGGTTTTGAGCTGCTTTGAGCTGCTTAGTGTCCGTCGCCATCGATGATGCCGCCATCTGATTCTGAATCTGTTGCTGGTGATGATGGTGTTGCTGTTGCTGCTGATGCTGATGGTGCTGGTAACATCATCTGCGAGGCTGCAGCAGCAGAAGAGAATAGGGGGTTCTCCTCCGTTGCTGCAGCGGGTGCTGGTGAAGGCTGAGGAGAGGGAGAAGGAGCCCAAGTGGGTCTTAAAACCCATTGCGTTCCATAAAATGATCACAATATCGTATTTTCGTCTAGAAGAAAAACAGAAATTGTGTTTTTATTATGATCTGACAGAGTCATAATTACTTAGATATTTGTTCATGAAAGCCGAGGGCGAGGGCTTGACGTAGTCAGATGAGAAATGATAGTCAAAAGTAGAATATACCGATTTGTCACTTTCTTCATTATTGCCGGTGCATGAATCTCTTTTGGGGGAGAGCAAATAGGATTAGGGGTTAGGATTGTTAGGATAAAATTTGATTCCGTAGATGAGAGAGTCAAAGTGGTTTGAGGAGTCAAAAGAGAATTACTCCACGGTTGTTTGGGGGGGGTTCAAGTTCTAACCTTAGACTAATACCTATGCTAGCCGTGCAGAAAGTCTTCATGTCTAAACTCTCATCATGGTGTGAGCACAGAAAGATCTTACCTAATGTCTATGGTACGAAGAAGAAGCTATCATTCCCCCAGTCAACTTCCTCAATCTTTAAGAACTTTCTTCATAAAGAGAGTCGAGCATACACACAACAGAATTAGTTCTCTATCTGGAATGAAAGCAATTTATCAGTCCTGCAGGCTCTCGCGCTCACCAGGACCATACAAGCCTTCCGGGGTCAAGCTTCTTTGTCCCCAGCTTACGAAACGATTCATGCATGCTTATTCACGTAGCTAGCAGACTCTTAGCCTATTTATGAAGTGTGAACGGTAAAGGTTAAAGCACACTGAACCTGTGAACTTCTGATGGGGAACTTACTATGGAGAGTTCA
This sequence comes from Dracaena cambodiana, assembly GCA_036321105.1. Classification (NCBI taxonomy): domain Eukaryota; kingdom Viridiplantae; phylum Streptophyta; class Magnoliopsida; order Asparagales; family Asparagaceae; genus Dracaena; species Dracaena cambodiana. The sequence goes on from JAYEPQ010000003.1 coordinate 18,346,922, forward strand.
GCTCAAGAACTGGCGACTTGGTTCCCTTGAATCAAAACAACGAGGAAGGCGAGTATAGTATGGGGACTTAAATTTGTTGGCGTGTTGCATTCTTGGGCAGGTAGATGTTGTTGTAATCCGTAATAGAAATAATTTACCAATTGATAAATCCGAAATTAAAAAAAATAATTTTGTATATTCTTGAATCTCCCGATTAATACCATGAGTACAAAATTAAAAGCGGAAGCATACCTGAATCCATTGATGTAGAAAGGATTTTGAGAAATCAGAATACGTCATGGTAGAATGGGGACCATAACCCTAATTATAAACTGGTAGGACAGTTTTAATTTTCACTATAATTACCCTTCTGCCCCTCATAAAAGTAATAATTATCTAATGGTATCTACACAATAATCTCATGACTATTATACCCTTTAAACCAATTAATCAATGATTAATTAGACCACAAAATTTAGACTTGGCTTAATTAAATGATAGCATACACATTTTAATTGTCTACATGTGTGGCCCCCAATTATAGATTAATTACAAAAATTAATCTAACAATCTCCCACTGGGCCACATATGTGATCCAATAAAAGTGTTTAACCGTATGAGCTCAAAATTTGTTATCATGTCCTTAGGGTATATCCGAAACAGTCTCGTCCATTTACTATGCTGACATAGGATCAAAGCGACCTTTGTTACATCAATTGTTACTAGACCGATCAATGGTCACATATATCAGCACAGCTAAATGACATAGATCAATCATGAGTGCGTAGCATTGAAATTATATGCAATGTGATCTATTCATGCCTATTTCCAACTGGTCCTACTTAACTTTATTGAGACAAATTCTTTAGCATAATTTTAACAGAGTGTAATAAGTTGAATACTTTATTTTCTACAGAACATAATCTAAATGTATAGATAAAATCTAAACATAACATAGAGTAATAAACAATAAATAATACAAACTCCCACTAAATTTGAATATCCTCAAATAAGATAACACCCATATGAGCAGTGTGCTCATGAAAGACCTTGGGTGGTAATCCCTTTGTAAGCGGATCCGCTATCATGGAGTTTGTTCCAATGTGCTATATGGATATCTGTCCACTCTGTACTCTTTTTTTTACAACTAGGAACTTGATATCAATGTGTTTTAATTTTGTGGAGCTCATATTGTTATTGGAATATAAAACTGCTCATTTATTGTCACAAAATATTTTCAGTGGTCTTTCAATACTATCCAGAATACGCAGCCCAGTGATAAAATTTCGCAGCCATATTCCTTGATTGGATGCCTTATAATATGCTACAAACTCTGCTGTCATGGTGGATGAAGCTATGAGTGTCTGTTTCGCAGACCTCCAAGAAATTGCTCCACCAGCCAGCAGATAAATATAGCCTGATGTGGATCTTCTGCTGTCTTGGCATCCAGCAAAATCGGAGTCAGAGTACCCAATGATCTCTAACTGATCTGATCTCCTATATGTAAGCATGTACTCTTTTGTTCTCTGTAAATATCTCATAACCCGCTTGGCTGCTTTCCAATAATCCATTCCGGGATTACGTAGATATCTGCCTAACATGCCAACAATGTACGCAATATCCGAATGCGTACATACCTGAGCATACATTAGACTCCCTACAGTCGAAGCGTAAGGAATCTTATGCATTTCTTAAATTTCTAAATTATTTTTAGGGCATTGACTGAGACTGAATTTGTCTCCTTTAGCGACAGGGGTATCACCTGGTTTGCTATTTTGCATGCCATACCTTTAGAGGACTTTATCGATATAGTTCCTTTGTGACAAATCTAGAACACCCCTAGAACGATCTCGGTGTAGAACGATCTCGGTGTATCTGGATTCCTAAAACAAAGGAGGAGTCACCAAGATCTTTCATCTCAAAATGTTTTGACAAAAATATTGGTGTCATGCAATATCCTTATATCATCTCAAAATGTTTTGACAAAAATATTGGTGTCATGCAATATCCTTATATCATTTGTGGCTAGCAATACGTCATCGACATATAAAACCAAGAAAATATACTTACTCCCATTGAATTTGTGATACACACATTCATCCATCAGATTTGCCTCAAAACCATACGAGACAATGATTTGATGAAACTTGAAGTACCACTGACGAGAAGCTTGCTTGAGCCCATAAATGGATTTAGTTAATTTACAAACCATATTTTTTGAGTCTTCCGACACAAAGTTTTCTGGTTGTACCATATAAATTGTTTCGTCAATATCGCCATTGAGAAACGCTGTCTTAACATCCATCTGATGTAACTCAAGGTCATAATGTGCAACTAGTGCCATGATTATCCTGAAGGAGTCCTTCGTAGAAACTGGAGAGAAGGTATCTTTGAAGTCAATTCCTTCCTTTTGAGTAAAGCCTTTAGCTACAAGACGTGCTTTATACCTTTCCACATTACCATTTGAATCTCGTTTGGTTTTAAATATCCATTTACAACCAATGGGTTTCGCACCAGCTAGAAATGGGACAAGTTCACAAACTTTATTGTCTTGCATTAATTTGTACTTTTCATTCATGGTTTCAAACCATTTCTGAGAGTTGAAACTTTTCATAGCTTGACGGAAGTTGATTGGATCATCTTCCATCATTCCACTTTCTTCCTTATGTTCCTGAAGATATACGATATACTCGTCCGGAATTGCACTTCTCCTCTCTCTAGTGGATCGCCTTAATGGCGTATTATCTTGAGGTTGTTGAGTTTGTTCTTCAAGAATAATTTCATCATTTGGATTTAACGGTTAAACAATATTGTCTATTGGTTGAGGATCCAAATTTACTTCTTGATCAATGATAGGTATTGAAACCTGTACATTATCAAAAGCAACAGTAGATTCCTCTTCCTTTTTAAAGATAAGATTTCTAGCATGATTTCTCCCCCAAAACTCAACATCCTCAAAAAATATTGCAGTTCCCATCTCAAAAATTGATCCAATAGCAGAATCATAAAATTTAAAACCCCTTGATCGCTCCGCATAGCCAATAAAGTAGCTGCTAACTGTTTTAGAGTCCAATTTCCTTTCATGAGGCTTATAAGGTCTCGCTTCAGCTGGACATCCCCAAATATGAAAATACTTTAGACTGGGCTTTCGACCTGTCCCAAACTCATAAGGCGTTTTAGCAGTTGCTTTAGTTGGTACCCGATTCAAGATATAAGTTGCCGTTTTGATTGCTTCACCCCAGAGTTTTTCTGATAAAGTAGAATGACTAATCATACTTCTTACCATATCCTTAAGAGTTTGGTTTCATCTTTTTACTACACCATTCATGCTGGGTGATCCTGGTATGGTATATTGAGGGACGATCCCACATTTCTCTAGGTATTTAGCAAACGGTCCTGGATGTTGTTCACCTGATCCGTCATATCTGCCATAGTATTCACCACCACGGTCAGATCTGACGCTCTTTATTCTTTTGTTGAGCTGTAACTCAACTTCTGCTTTAAATGTTTTGAACACGTTCAATGACTGTGATTTCTCATGTATAAGAAATAGGTAGCCATATCTTGAATAATCGTCTATGAATGTTATAAAGTACTGTTGACCATTCTAAGATGCCATAGGGAATGGTCCGCAGATATCCGTATGAATTAATTCTAAGACGTCTGTAGTACTATTGGCACCTAATTTCTTTGTTTTGGTCTGTTTTCCTTTAATACACTGGACACAAATATCAAAATCCGAAAAGTCAAGTGATTCCAAAATCCCATCAGACACAAGTCGCTCAACTCTTGATTTAGAGATGTGACCTAGCGTTTGTGCCACAATGAGGCAGAATTATCTGATTCAATTTACACTTTATACCTCGTGACTCCATATGCAATGTTTCATTATAGGACAAAATAGTTTCCAACAAATATAGATTATCATAAACATTAAGTAAACCGGTTCCAACAATATTTGAATTAATAGATAACGTAAATTTATTGTTTCCAAATGAACAACAATAATCTGATTTGTCCAAAACAGAAACTAAAATTAAATTCCGTCTAAAAGACGGTACAATAAAAGTATCTATTAAATCCAAAAAATAACCAGTTTTCAATAATAATCTAAAGTGCCCTATTGCCTCTACTTCTACCGACTGGCCGTCTCCGACATAGATGCACTTTTCTGCATCACTTGGCTTTCGGTAACTCAGGCAACTCTGCATAGAAACACAAATGTGAGTAGTAGCACCAGAATCTAACCACCATGTGTTTCTAGGTACTGAAGCTAAATTAACTTCATAACAGACCAAAGTAAGAAACATACTTTTCTTAACACGCCAAGCGGCATACTTGATATATTCCTTCTTAGTATGTCCAGGCTTGCCACAGAAGAAACATGTTGCCTCAGCTTTCTGTTTTTTTTGTTCTGGACTCTTAGAAGCAGCAATCTTATTATCCTTATTCTTTCGTTTGCCCTTATCCTTGGAAGTGCTAGCCAGGTGAGCACTTTCGGTCCTTTCTTACTTCAATCTCTCTTCCTCTTGCATAAAAAATGAAATGAGCTCATTAAGAGTCCATTTCTCCTTTTGACAGTTATAACTAATCTTAAACTGGTTAAACTGTGCAGGAAGAGATATGAGAACCAGATGTACGAGTAAATCATCAGATAACTCGAGTTTCAGAGCCTTAAGTTTTGAAGAAAGATGAGACATCTCCATGATGTACTCCCGAACATTACCCTTGCCTTTATATTTCATTGAAATCAAGCTTGCTAAAAGCATGCTTGTTTTAGCCTTATCGTTTTTAGCAAAACGTTTCTGAATTTCTGCAAGGAACTCACTGGCATTAGTAACCTCATCAGTTACTGCACCCCTAAAAGCTTCTGGAATGCCGCGCTTGATGATCATAAGACTTAGCCTATTTGAACGCTCCCACTTATCTCAATAAAGCTCATCATGCTGAGTACTTTCCTCATTGAGTTCATTGGGTTTGGGCATTCTCAAGACTAAGTCTAGATCCATGCAGCCCAAGAGAATCATCATATTCTCTTTGCAGTCCTTAAAATTAGTCCCATTTAATATAGAGACATTACTCATGTTAGCAGATACAGAAGTAGCAGACATAAAAGCTGAATAGAGAATAAAAATAAAATAAATCGAATAAACCATTATGCTCACATAAACAAGCAATTAAACACTTAATCTTTAAATTTAAAAAACGAATTATGACATTTCAAGATACCTAGCACAACATTAATATCAAGTCTTTGAACAGTAATATTAACTGTAAGTGGTACTCTTGTTGTAGTGATCAAGTATTGATGATAAGTTATGTCAAATAAAAAACCTATCTTTGGATTGGTTTATTATTCACATTAAGTTACATTTGTAATCATCACATATTTATCACCACTGGTATGCATGTAATTCGGCCAAATATTAACTTTCCTTTGGGCCAGTCAATATCCGCATGAATCACATTCACACAAATATCTAACACTCCAAACAAACTAATCTACACGATAGATGTCACTTTGGTGATTTCTCGCTTTAATTAGCCTATTTAAAGTGCTAGATCAATAATTTAAATATTAATATCATAAATTTGCAATTAAATTTTTTTATGAACAGTAAAATCCGAATTCTGTACAGCAAAAAAAAAAATTTAATGAACAATAAAATCCGAATTATGTACAGTAAAAAAAAATTTATTATGAACAGTACAAAACTTTAAATTCAATTGATTACTCAAGGAATTAATCTACAGGAGTAGGCTCTGATACCAATTGTTGTAATCCGTAATAGAAATAATTTACCAATTGATAAATCCGAAATAAAAAAATAATTTTGTATATTCTTGAATCTCCTGATTAATACCATGAGTAAAAAATTAAAAGCGGAAGCATACCTGAGTCCATTAATGTAGAAATCTTGCGGGAAGAGAACCTTTACATTATGGTCTTCCAATTTTAGCCACCAGATCCTTCCTTAGAATTCTCTCTGAGAGAATTTTGAGAAATCAGAATACGTCATGGTAGAACGAGGACCATAATCCTAATTATAAATTGCTAGGGCAGTTATAATTTTTACTATAATTACCCTTCTGCCCCTCATAGAAGTAATAATTATCTAATGGTATCTACACAATAATCTCATGACTATTATACCCTTTAAGCTAATTAATCAATTATTAATTACACCACAAAATTTAGACTTGGCTTAATTAAATGATAGCACACAAATTTTAATTGTCTACATGTGTGGCCCCAAATTATAGATTAATTACAAAAATTAATCTAATAGATGTATCATATGGTTCCTTGACGTTCTAAGTTTTTAGGGGTCCCTTGTTAATTGAATTCTTATGAGAGTATTAGTACTGCACAGTTAATAGTAGAGTTATACTTTCTGTAATTAACCCCATAATGAATTCAAATATTGAAGTTTAAGTATTCTATTGTCTCACTATAGAACCCAAATATCGAACTATCATGAAAATTACATAATTTCTCATGCCTACCTTTCTCTTAGGCTGTGTTTGGATTGAGAGAAAATGAAGGAAAAGAAAAGAAAAGGAAAGGGAAAGAGAAAAGGAAAGAAAATGATATGAAAATTGGTTTTCTTTTCTATGTTTGGTTAGAAAGAAAATGAAAATGAAAATTTCGAGGAAATTTTAGAAGAAACCAGTTTTTTATGTTTGGTTGCTCAATAAAAAATTAAGAGGAAAATATAATTCTAATTAAACTATAAAAAATTTTAATATTAATTTATATATTATTGATATAATTTTTAATTTTTAAATAATTAAGCATATAATAATCAAAGCGTCCAAACTTCACAAAAGTTAAAAATATCTTGGAACTAAAATTACAAGGAAATTTCTGCAAAACTTTCTCTCCTTTTTTCCTTTCTCTCAACTTTGCTTTTCTTTCATTTTCTCTTGAATTTGAGGAAGAAAGGGAAAAGAAAAAAAAATCTAATACATTTTCTCTCACTTTTTTTTTTTTTTATTTTCTCTCTAATTTTTCCTCTAACCAAATATTGGAAAGTAACTTTCCCTTTCCTTTTCTTTTCTTTTCCTTCATTTTCCCTCAATCCAAACACAACCTTAAACAAGATCACTAAAATATATGGGATCCAATTTTGTTTTGCAACTTCAATTGGATCTAAATGTTCTAAAATTAGAAGATCCTCTTGAGTTTCTCTTTCAAAATGAAAAATATGGGTATCATGTAAGTCGTTGGAGTGCGGTCAGCAAGACAGAGAGAGATGAGCAATTGATAGAGGATTCAAAGGAAAAGGGTTGAAATGAAAAAGAGCGAAAAGTAAATTTGTTAGTTAGCCACTAAATTGTAAAGAGTAGTTTTATGGGAAATTCTAAATGCAACTATTAATTTTTTTAAATACCCTTACTTTCTTTCTAAGTGCAGCCCTCATAAAGTTCAAAATTAAATATTTCTTCTAAATACATTCCACAGTATTTCCAACTTATACTTATTTTTTATTTATTTTTTACTTTACACTTATTATTTTCTCTCTCCTTTCTCTCTTGTTAGCCCAGGCCAGCCTTGTCGTTGCGTCGTTCCCAACCATCCAATCTTCCACTAATCTCCTCTACCCTCTAAAAGCTCTAGCCCCTCTTAGAAATCTTCTTAAAAAGTAATTCTTTTAACTAATTCTAATTTAATTTTTTTTAATTTCTGTTCTTTTTTTTATTATTGAGAATTATAATAATTTGAATTCTTCTTAGTTTTGGAGTATTAAAAATTATAAGAGTTGAAATTTGAGAAAGATTAAGAAAGAAATATGACAAAAGAAAAGGGAAAAGCAAACTTATAACAAAATTGATGAAAATGAGGACAAATTTGGCAATAAAATATAATGACAAACTTATAATAAAATCAATTTTTTTGGTGGGTTACTTACAAAATTGGTGGGTACATTTAGAATTTTCCTACTTCTAAATACATCTCTCCAATCTCTAATATTACTCAAAAATTAAATTTTATTAGAAATTTGCTATTAAATATATAGAATGTTTCTACACACATCTTCTTCCAATCTCCTCTCTAAATCTCTCAAAAATCCTAATAAGTTATCCTAATTTATATAATAAATCTCTCTAAATCTCTTTTAAAAATACAATAAATAATAAAGGTTATCTCTTTCATTTGAAGCGAGATTCAAGAGACTCAAAGAAAGGATCTGACTATTAGAGATATAGCAAAAGTAGATTAAACATCTTAAAAATGAAAGTAAATTAAATTTTCCTAAAATTAAGATTTAACAATAAATAAAATAATTTATTAAAAAAATTATTTTTTACATATGTTAAAATAATTATTTTTTGTTTAAAGGGAAATTAATTAATTATTTTTTTTAAAAGGGAGAGGAAGGTAATTTAAAAATACAAGGAAGTATACAAAGAAAAAATTCATATATTTGAATTTCATAGGAGTATATTTAGTAAGAGGGTTAATTCGAAATTGGAAGGTATATTTAGAATTTCCCAAACAGAAAACATCCAAGTTAATTTTAAGATGTTTTTAGCTACATGCTTTCAGAAGCATTAATATTTATATACAGACCTCCCAAATCTCAATATTTATGAGCATAAAATCCACATCTCATTAATTGTGCCAAAATACCCATTTTAGTTATTGGAACGAAAAAAATATAGAACTATTCTAATATTTTTAAGATATATTATAAGTTTATAACCAATCTGAAATCCCAAAATACTATTAATTATGTAAAAATCCGCCAAACTAGATTGTCCAGATAAGACTCTGCATTAGTATGATAGTAAATTTAGAATGAAATAAATACACAGTAATAGGTGGAGTTAACGAGATTCAATTGAGATGTTCTCGAATCTACATCCTTGGAAGGAATGATCCTCTGATGAGTATTTTATTGAAAGAGAGTTTACAATCTCTCACGACCTCTTTCTTTCTTCTATCTGACGTTTGGCTTCTCTCAACAACTCCATAATCCGTCCTCCTCCATTGAGATGGAGAGGCATTTATAGTGGAGAATATATAGGAGTAGGAAGATTACAATTTTTTTTTTTTTTTTTTTTTTAAGTTTCCTTTTGTGGATAGATTGACATTATGAGCTTCAATATCCTCATCCTTACCGATTTAGTGAATACTTGATTTTATGTTGGTTCTATTATCTTTCAAATAAGATCGTGGGCTTCCTTGGCCTTGCTGACTTCAAGGCTCTAGTATTTATATGTTAACATAGCCCAAAATTCCTAACTTCGGTCCTCCAAGCTCATAGAGTACTTTTGCACTTCTCCCAACTTGATCTGTTTACCTGGTCATCTTGGAGGCGGCTTGTGGTGCCACTGGGAGCGGCAAATGGCGAGTTCGTCATCCAGATTAGTATCAGCTCTTTAAAGAGAATGGATGGCTGGGATTCTTGGGCATTGAAGCCTTAGTTATTACTTCGATAAGCCGGATGCGCCATTATTGCATGTGTGGTGAATCATATAACTTGCACATGGAGATTTGCCTTGATAGGCGTGATCACGTCATCGTTATGATTTTGTAACTGGTGTAGGAGATTACCTCGAGCTCTGCCTGTAGAGGCACATGTTTAGTCCAGATTCATCGTCAGATCGAATTCTCCAATTGTGTAGTCATAATGATCTCGGATAGGCTAAGCATTATGAATTTTAGCCTCCTAGCCTCCCAGGGAGGGCTTATAAATTGCCGGAGGAGTTAGTTTGCTCAATCCTTCATGGATGAAGGAGTTAAACATGAACCAGGTGATCGAAGGACCAGTGATGGTCTTACTATCCGGTTCGAAGATGACGACACCGACATTGATGAGAGAATATCAATTTTTACCTTAGAATGGATCGTTCGATAAATCCTTTATCGGGATCCTTAGAGATCTTATGTAAGTCGCCCGATTCTCAATTATTTCACATTTCTCAGCACAAAGAAATAGCATCACGAGAGTTTCTTCCTCATGGATGTCAACTCTTGCCTTGGAGACTTCCAGGGCCTAGAAGTCTTCAAGTGTTTTACTTGGGCTTTGACGATATAGAGTGAAAGAACTCTATATCAGGATATTAATCTTCGCATATGGGTCAGTCCACTTCGGCAATTAGAGTGTGCTTGGAACAGAGAACAACTTTTGTCCAACTAGGGGAGCCAAATTCTTCTTTCTTTCTTTTTTTTAATTTTAAATTGGAGTACGTAGTTGTGCTCATCTTTGACCCCTTGACTTTGTAAACTATATTTTATAAAAATGGTCTTCTGTTTGCAAATTTTTATTGCACTTTTGTTGACAATTCCCAACCACTATTAGTAAACTTAGAGCCAAAATATTAAAGTCCGAAGCACAGAGCTAAGGCATAAAGCATAAGGAGAGTTGTGCATTCGCTGAACATTTGTCGAGTATTTTCCAAGCATTTAGTAGGTGCAAAATGATATAGTGAAGTGTGCTATAGGGCCAAGTTGGAAACTGAATACTTGTTGAGCGTTTGCCAATTATTTACTAGGCACAGAGCCGTAGAGTACGACATAGAGCCAAGTTGGATATTTACATAATACTTGTTACCTTGGACTTATATAGTTAGGTTTGTTGTTTGTTTTGATATTATTTCGGTCAGCGAGGGAAAAGAGCCCCAAGTATGGCCTCGAATCCCAGGTAGTTATAGATTTATTGATGAGCTTAAGCCGCTTGGGCTTACTGTGAACCATAGAGTCCATTTAATGATATCGCGCCTTTAGAATTGACTGTGCAAATTTGAATACAAGCTTCCGCCATATGCCTTCAAGAGTTTCATCACAAGAGTTTATGGTTGTGCTTGTCGAATAAGGAGGCATTTGCCAAGTAGACGCTTATTTCGCCAAATAATTAGGCTTCTTGCTATGTTGTGGGTACATTGCCAAGTAAATGTCAAGTGGGCTTTCCCAAAGTAGATGGATATTTTGCCGAATAAGTAGCATTCATCAAATATGTGGGCTTTTCGGTGAGCTGATGCCAAATACATGAGCTTTTCACCCGGCTGGGGCTTTCGCCAAGTAGGTATGCATTTCACGAAATAAATGAACATTCGTCGAACATGGGAGCTTTTCACCAAGCAAATGGGCATGTTGGCTAGTGGACATTTTTCAATATGTGGACTTTCACCGAGTAAGTAAACATTCATAAAATATTTGGGCTATTCACCGAGTAGGTCATCACACACCAAAACAATGTAATAATAATTAAGCATTTATTTGTATAAAAAATTGGAGGAACCTCTATTCAAGGAATGATTATTTATTGAGCATGGAGCCAAAGTACTAGATAGGTGCGGAGCCAAATACTCGTACGGCTCAAAGCCGATAAATTTATTAGGCATATGACCAAGTAATCTTATAACTTCCTTCTTAGTGAGATGGGAACATTCAGTATGAAAGGCTTAATATCTTAAATAGTCCCATCAACTAGGGGTATGAAAGGCTTAATATCTTAAATAGTCCCATCAACTAGGGGTTTTCGGGAGGGCTAGTAAATCGCCACTCCTTCTCTTTACCGATGAAGTTTTTAAGTTGACCTTATTGGATGAGATTTTCATTATTTGTCTTCAGCTGATTGCATCTTCAGTTATATATCCGATGTCCCGATGACCCTCATAGAATTATCGAGACTTTCTCTTATCAATAGGCATTATGATCGACAATGGTGATTGAGGGAGGAATTCCTCCTTCTGAATCTTGTTCAAAATCTGGGCCTGAAGTACATTCAAGGTTATATATTTGCTGACTTGGGCATTGTTGTGGTGCTTTAGAGGACTCTATTTAGCTCTTTGGACTTCATGTCAATGGACTTCTTCACCTTATGGGTATGTCTTTTGAAAGCTAGGTACGATTCTTCTAGTCTGATATACTTCTCAAATCATTCGAGAAGCATGGGCAGTGATATATGGGCTTCCATTTCCAATGGAGTTTTTGAAGCCCAGTGTCTCAGCCTATCGATCAAGACAGCAAGAACTTTATCTGAGAAACACTCCTTTATCTGGAGCTTTTTCTCATAGAACTATTCTTAGAAATCGTGAACCGATTCACCAGTGTAGGAAGAAAATTTTTTTTGAACTCAAAAAGAATTAGGTCACGCGGGGTGAATAGCCTCGTGCATGTGAGGCTAATAGCCCCGCGTGAGGCTAAATAGCTTCACACGAGGGTAATAGCCCCATGCAAAGATGACAGCTTCGCGTGCGTGGGGCTGATTCAGTTTTCAAGGAGGGTTTCCTTTTGGGTTTTTACCAGAATTTCAAATCCAATCATATCCAGCCTCACGCACACGGGGCTAATTCAGTTTCCAAAGAGGGTTTCCTTTTGAATTTTTATGAGAATTCTAAATCCAATTATATCCAATTACTCCAAATTAAAGATTAAAAATTCAACTGAAATACAATTTTAAAGATTAAATTGTCATAGAATCTCATCCTTTTTCCTAAGAAAACTCCTAAAACTATAAATAGGGGTCAAGAGAAGAATTTTGGAAGAAAAGGGAAAGGGAAGAGTTACTTTGGAGATCTTTAGCAGATTGAGGGCACGCCGACCAATAGCAAGAAGCCACCGGCCAGAAGCTTTCTTCATCAATTCTTCGCATTCAAGACTAATTTAAGTATTAGATCGTCAACGAAGTACGAGGTCAATGCTCCATAACCACGTCAAGAACCCACATCTTTTGTAAAAGAGAGTGATAAACTTATAAATCCTCTTGTTTGATTTTCCTTCGCTTCTTTTTTATTATACTTTGAGATTATTGTAATAAAAAAACAATGACAATAAAAGGAAGTGCGAATTTTACGGAAAACAAGCTTGTAACTATAGTGGGAGAAGTCTTCTCACCAATAAAAAATCATGATCCAATCTGATACTAAGTAAATTGATAAGTCTATGGAGATATTGGTCATAGAAGTCAATCAACAAAGATATGAGAAATACGTACTGGATTGGTAAGTCTGGCCAAAATACGGCTCTATCACTGCTTGGAAATCCTAAGTACGAATTCGAATGACAAGGGGACTCCCGTTGAGTAGGAGCTCCTTGGATCTTTGAGTTTAGAACATGTAGGAGTCCAAGCAATGGATTCGAATGACAGGATGATTCTCATTGAATAGGAACTTCTCGAATTTTCGAGTTCGGAACAAGAAGAAATCCAAATGACAAATTCAAATGACAAGGAGACTTCCATTGAACAGGAGCCCTTTGGATCTTCAGATTCAAAAATTTTGGAAAATAAAGTATCTCTTTCCCTTATGGCTGCACAGGATACCAAAGAGAAGCCAAGATGCGACCTAACCAGAACTCAGATTCGAAACTGAAATAGTTGAGTACGTCGACGGATGCTTAAAATCAAGTCCAAGACGATTTAGTCTCAAACACCAGGCCAATCTGCCCAGCATAGAAGTGCTGGAACGCCAGGCTAATCAGCCTAGCATAGCTTCACGCGAGACTATTTCTAAATGCAAGGCTAATCAGCCTAGCATAGCTTCACACAAGGTTATTTCAAAATGTCAGGATAATCAGCCCAACATAGCTTTACGCGAGGCTATTTCTAAATGCAAGGCTGATCAGCCTAGCATACAAAAATTGCAATGCGAGGCTAATCAGCCTCATGCAGAAGAGTCTAAATGCAACACTACTCAGCCCCGGTATAAAAAGCAAAACGCAAGGCTATTCAGCCCGGCATAAAAAGTACATAATACAAAACTGAGCCTCAGCTCTACGAAGCATGTACAAAGACCAGAACAAAATATCAACTAAGTCAAAGATTCCATACTTCCGTGCCTATAGACTTCTATAAACACAACAGGAGGTCTCGTAGAGGCTGGAACAAAAAAGAAACTTATTCTAGAAGCATGGTTCACTCAACTCCTCCAAACCAAGTAACCGATTTGCAAGAATTCCTCACTAATAAGAGAATCATGATGCAATCATGTCCACTGTGCCGATGTAAGCAAATAATATCTATAATACTTACTAATTATCGTTGTAGTCCGTCTAGACCCTCGGTTTTTAGTCGGATAACCGAACCAAAAAACAATATGCCTAAAAGAAGGCGTATTCAAAGATGGAGCGTCACTACCAACAAATAACCTCTTTTTATAACTTCAAATATGGTGAGTAAAGGAAAAACGTTATGTAGCGACAGGCATTCATTTGATGTGGAAGCACGTCATTATACACCTTAGGTCAGGGATTTTAGCACCATGGAATTACAAGAGGTTGGCTGAGGGTTCGGACGAAGAAGACGAAAGAGATAGCGATCATTCAGCCATTGCAACACATCGATCATATGAGTCTTCTCGATTCGAAGAAACAATGGTTCATATGACAGGGAGCTTCAGTGAAATGAATCAAAGGTTGGAAGCATCAAGAACAGCTAATTCAAGAACAACAAAGAGGTCTCGATGAACTCTGAACATTTCTTCTAAAGGTAGTAGAAAATACGCAGAAGAATTCAGAAGACAAGATAGAGAAATCCTCCAATAAACCGAAAAAGAATGATGACGAGGCAACTGGTGAAAATTCGAAAAAGAAGAGGATTTTAATTTTGCCATAGACCTACATGCATAAAAGATACAAAAGATGCAGGACTAGCGAGAAGTACTAATCCACAAAAAAAGCATGCAAGGAGTTGGAGTTAATATGCCATATCTGGTGGAGTGGGAATCGGCTCCTTTCTCCAAAAAGTATATGCCTCTAAATTTAGAATTTTTTGATGGAAAATGTTCTCCCAACAACACCTATATTACTTCTCGTCACAAAAAGATCACCTCATGGGGAATAATTCTATAATGTCCAAAATCTTTGCAAGTATCATGAGAGGGCCTACATTAACATAGTCTATGTAGTTGCTCTTAGGAACTACTAAATCATAGTCTGATATGGAGAATAAATTCCTATGTCACTTCTTCGAAGATAACATGGAGATCTCGATCCATACTCTCCTTGTGAATAAACAAAAAGAGGATGAGACCATGAAAAGTTTTGTAGAACGATTCCGAGAAATGTCACTGTGATGCCCGCATAACATGTCGCAAGAAATGCTAGTGGAAACATGTAAACATAATCTCCAAACTAACATACTCATTAGGATGGGAGCGGTAGAATCCAAAACGTGAAAAGATCTAGTCAAATAAGGAGAGTAAGTGAAAGATATAATCCGACGTATCGATAAATATCGTACTCAGAGGAGGATGTCCACGAACCGGCTACAACCACAATCATCCCGTCATAAGGGAAAAGAAGCAATGACTATAATGCCTGCTGCAAACAAAAGCCATAGAATAATCGAGATTCCTCTACTTCGCAATGGACATATGATTTCAAAGAAGAACAAGCAGTCATATTCTTTCACCTACTAGATAAAAAGGAGATGCTTAAGTTACCCAAAAATTAGAAGTCAGAGAAAGTTGGGAAAACATATGATCCCAAGTATTGTCTCTATCATCAAAATATTAGACACCCAACTAAGAATTGTTATGTTTTGAAAGATGAAATTCAAACACTCATTGATGCAAAGATAATCCAATTGAGACCTGAATATAAAAAGGCATCCACAAATGCGGTAACAATTACCACGGGATCCTTGGAAATTCTGGCCGGTGCAACTCCGATCCCTATTGGAAAATGGTAGTAAAGAACTATGACCTACATAATTTGAAGTAAAAGGGACTCTTCTTGGTCTCTACCAAAAAAGGAGAAATCATCGGTGTGCATCTAGACTTAATAAAAGATGAACAATGGACTTCCTTAGCCAGTTCAAGAAAAACCAAAGGAAATACTTGACCAACGCTAGCGCAGCAGAGATTGAATCTGCCAGGGTCTTTGCCGAGCGCTGGCAGTTGGCACTGGCAAGCGTACTCCTTGTTGGCAGTGAAAATTTCTAAGTAAATAGAGTTTTCCACAACAGAATGCGGAGCTAACTCTGTAGCCCCGCGTTTGGCTATATTAGCCTCGTGTTTGAACAAAACGCGGAGATGTTTATTAGCTCCGCGTTAGTTCCGCATTCTGGTTTCTTAGCTCCGCGTTTTGATGAGATTATCTCCGCATGAGCAGATAACCAGAATCTCAAATTGATTCAGATTATGATTGGGGCTTATCCAAATACTCGAATTGAATCCAATCAGAATTCTAAATCAAGAGATTTAAATCAAAACTAAGATATTTGATTGGAATCCTTGATGAGAGCAAATTCTATTTAGATAGAAACTCTCAAATCATCCTAGGGCTATAAATACCCTCTTGGGGAAGCCCTAGGGGTCTTTTTTTTTGGCACCTGAGATCCCTTGCTGAAGTTTTAGAGACGTTCAAGTTACGCACAGAGCCTTAAACGAATCAAGACCAGAGGAGATCGATTCTACAGTTGGCCGTCACCTTCAAGAGAGAAGAGTTCGACGCCCGATCGTCCAAAGGAATTACTATAGATCCTATCGCCACAGATCCCACACAAATCTTATTGTAAAAGAGAGAGATTGACATATAAAATCCTCTCGTTTGTTCTTTTTATCTTGTTCACTTGCATTGTAATCTAAGTTGTATTCAATGGAAGGAAGCAAAACTTTTGCGGCAAACAAACTGGCAACCACAGTGGGAGCCATCTCTTTCACTGATGAAGAGATTGTGGCGCAATCGGACGTCGATTTGATCGGATCCGACGTAGACATGCTCGTCGTTGAAATCGACCAGCAGAAGTACGAGGAGTACCTCTCCTCTGAAACATCAGGTAACCTGAATGACAAACGACACTATCGTCGCGTGCGCTCCAATACCCGAGCAACGGGTAAAAAGGTATCCATCGAGGAAAGGGGATCCTTGGAGACCGCGGCCATAGAGCCGGTGTTCGGGCAGGAAATCCTAGCAGAGGATGACCTCCCTACTTCCGAAGAAGACCTGGGAACTGGATTGACCAGAACCCAACTCCGAAACAGAAATCGGAGAGCGAGGCGAAAAGCTCTCAAAGCCCGCCTTGGACGTGAGGCTAATGAACGCGAGGCTATTGTCCCTCGCAAACTGGCTCGCGCTAATCGCGAGACCAGCTACTATCGCGTTAAACGCGAAGTTACAACTTGCGTTAATCGCAAGGAAAAGCCAGCGTGTGGTACTCCGCGCGAGGCTAGTACTGAGCTTAGCGAGAAACGCGAAACCAGTAAGATTTGCGCTAGTCGCAAAATTTCTGACACTCGCGAGAAATGCGAGTATAAAATCTCTTTAAAGCCAGCATGTGATTTTCCATGCGAGACTACTACTGGACTTAGCAATAAACGCAAAGCCAGTAGCACTTGCGAGAACCGCAAGACTTTTGACACTCGCGAGAAACGCGAGGATAAAAATTTCTTAAAGCCAGCATGTGATTTTCCATGCGAGGCTATTACTGGACCTAGCGATAAACGCAAAGCCAGTACAACTTGCGAGAAACGCAAGATTTTTAATACTCGCGAGGAACGCGAGGATAAAACTTCCTTACAACCAACGTGTGATTCTCCACGCGAGGTTAATACTGAGCTTAGCGAGAAACGCGAAGCCAATAGTATTTGCGAGAAACACAAGATGCCTCACCTCCACGTAAATCGCGAAGATGATTGGCAGATCGTCGTCAATCGTAAAAATCGCGCTAGACACGAAATTATGACTTGTGTTAATCACAAGAATAAGCAAGCGTGCAGGAATTTTCTTCCGCGCGGGGCTAAAATTCCAGAAGAAAAACTTCTGAAGACACGCCAAGCCAGCGTAAAATGCGAGGCTAGCGTAGTAAAATGCAGAGCTATTTTTCAGCCCCACGAGATTAAACGCGAAGCTAATTTTCAGCCTCGCGTTCCAAAACGCGAAGCTATTCCTAAGCTCCGCGTAGATCAACCCGATTACAGAATCAGGGATGATCGTCGCATCAGTGGACTAGAACTGGACTCCAGTGATCCTAAGAAGTTTTAGTGGGTTCCTAAACCCTCTCAAAAGTTGGATGGGTCCCACGACTTCGTGGCTAAGGTCACTGACCTCAGGGAGTATCTATCCAAGAAGAGAGGCATAGAACAAGTTCAAGCTGAACCTGTCTGTCACTGCCAGCAGCCTATGACAGCGATATCAACTGTAATGGACAATTGTGGCTACAGCAAGAGCAGGGTATCGGTATTCGACCGATTAACCGAGTCAAACAAGAACCCTACTAAGAAGATAAGAACCGCTTTCCTAAAAGAATGGAGAGTTGTAAGCACCAATATGGTGGGAAAAGGGAAGAAGATTGTAGAGACGGATGATGATTCAGAATCGAGTGATGAAGAACCTCCTCATATCTCTCGACTTAAATCAGGAGCCGTCCCGCCTCGAAACTATAAGAGGCTTATAAGAGGTTCTTATGACGACGACAGCGATAACTCAGCAATAGCTTCACCTCCTTCCTCTGCGTCATCTCGGCTACAAAAGTCAGCATCACATATGGCGGATAAACCCGACGACATCAATCAGAGATTTAAAGCTCAAGAAAGAATGATTCGAGAGCAACAAAAGACGATTGAAGATCTTAAAGTGATGCTTTCAAAATTTGTTGAGGATAATGCCAAGAGGGGCAAAGAAACTCTGAACAAAGAAGAAAAAGAAGAGAAAGCCCACTCAATGCACGAGGATGAGGATAGATTTTCTTTCCATGATCCACATGGAGAGAAAATAGAAAAATTGCAAAGTCAACTTGAAGCACTGATGCATAAAAAGAAGTTGAAAGAGTCAGGGGTCTCAAGACCATACCCACCTGAATGGGATGTGGTACCATACCCCCAGAAGTATAAGCTGCTCAAATTAGAGTCATATGACGGGAATGGATCTCCCAGTCAGCACATTTATTACTTCTTGTCCCAAGCAGGACATTTGATGGGTAATGACCCAATAATGACCAAGGTATTCGCAAGTAACTTGCGAGGGCCTGCCTTTACTTGGTTTATGCAGCTGCCCCCAGCTACTATTAATACCTGGTTTGATGTGGAGAAACTATTTCTCTCACGTTTTTTCGAGGATGATACCGAGATTACAGTTCATTCCCTCCTTGCAACCAAACAAGGGGAACAAGAAACCGTCAAAGACTTCATAGAAAGGTTCCGGAAGAAGTCCGTGCATTGTAAACACGGAATGGTCCAGGAAACTCTAGTCGAGACATGTCAACATAATCTTAAGACTAACGTGCTCCTAAAAATAGGGGCCGTAGAGTCTAAGACATGGAGGGATTTGCTCAAACAGGAAGAGCAAGCTGAGGATTTGATTCGTCGAATTGAAGAGTCTCGCGGACCAAGAAGTACTGGAAATAGTAGGCCATACACCCAAAATAACAATAAAAACAAAGGAAAAGTGGCAATGGCCTTAGAGGCAGCTCCACAAAAGACAAATCCTCCTCTAAGCCCAAAGACCCAAAATCAAAAGGGCCCAAGGCAAAGTAGGTCTCAACAGGAAAAGACCTATACTTTCAAGGCGGAACAGACGCCCACACTCTTCCACTTGCTCCTGAGGAAGGGAATGTTGAAACTTCCGGAGAATAGGAAGCCAGAGGACGCGGGTAGGACCAATGACCCCAATTATTGCCTCTACCACCAGAATGTTGGACACCCTACTAGGGATTGTTACCCTCTGAAGAACAGAATCCAAGCACTGATAGAAGCTGGAGTTCTGACGCTTAAAGAGGAACAAAAGAAGGTCACTGCCAATATGGCATCCATAGTGGTTGGAACCCATGAGTTCCCCGCAGGGGTGACCCCAATTCCAAAGGGTAAGTTGGTTACGAAGAACCTTGACCCGCACGATAGGGCTCAAGAAGAACTTGTCCCCGTAACAACCCAAAAAGGGGAAATTATGTGGGTCCACCCTGATTTACTACAGGATGAGCAGTGGACTACCGCAGGGGGTCAAGGGAAAAAGCGGACTGTTAATGCTATTTCTGCAGAGATAAAGGAAGAATATATAGTTTCGGGAGCCTTCACAGATTCTGAAGAAGAGCCCGAAACAATGGCCACTCATCAAGATGGGGCAGGCCCTTTCGGTACTCGATCTGGAAAAACATATCTCAAGGACTACACCAGAGTAGATCCGAAAGATATATATGCAGAACTCGCCAAGCCCGCAAAGCAGAAAGGTCTTCGCTTCCAGAAAAACCCTGGAAAAGATGAAGGAGTCAAAGATACTACCTTCAAGTTCGATATAATAGCTCAGCTGACAAATATTCCAGCTCGAGTCACACTATATGAGTTGCTACGATTATCAAAGTCAACTCGTGAGGCGTTGAGAGAGGCCTTGGCAGACTCTGAGTCATTCCTAGCTCAGATTGTCGAGCCGGCCAACGAAGAACAGGACTCCTGCCCCCACTGTCATCAAGTGAGGAGGCAGGTCCCGCAGATTATCTTCTCTCCGGAGGACATGCAGGTAAGGAATATAAAGCATAACAGGTCTTTATATTTCACCGGATATGTCGGATCCACTAAGGTGGAACGCATTCAAATCGATCCGGAGTCTGCACTAAGTGTTATTCCCAGAAGGCTAATACAACTATTGGGAATATCCCCTCATCGTTTGACGCCTACAAACACTACTATCTATGGGTTCAATGCTAACAACAGCTGTCCTCTTGGCAAAATCTTACTGCAGTGCCAAATTGGAGATTTGAGGATGGAGGTAACATGCTACGTTATTGATGCAGATACCTCCTACAATATTTTACTGGGACGGCCTTGGATCCACGCTTACATGATAGTCCCGTCGACTCTCCACCAATGCATGAAATATTGCAATGAAGAAGGAGAAGTCCGGACACTACTTGCGGATAAGCAACCATTTAAAGGGTTGGAAAATTACTTTACAGATACTTTACTCTATAAGCCAGCCCACGAAGTCTCCAATGACGATCCTAGTAAGCCTCAAAAGCCTGACGAAAGTGGCAACGAGGCAGATACTGAGTACGAGCTTCCTGAAGAAGATGATGGGGGTGATTACGAAATCAACCCTCACTTAGATTTTAGTTTGAGTATTGGTAATAATATATCTAATGTAATAGAGTGAATGGGTTATTAATAAAAACATAAAGTTAGTTTACGAGCATGTTGTAGCTACTGAGTCTGAACCCTCTTGTACTTCCACTGAAGTGGATGGCATGTCTGAACTTGAAGTTCTAGCGGCATACTATTTGTCCATCAGGTCATCCCTCCTCTCTCAATCAAAAATAACCAAGGGACAAGGTCACTTCTTTGAAGTACCTCCTCGACAGAGATCCCAAAAGCCGATCATGTTCGGCAGGGTAATTACGTCACCACGACAAAGACAAACCAGTGAAAGTAATGAACAATCATCATCTCAATTTCACTTATATGAACAGAAATCCTGATAAATGATGGAAAAGATGGGTTATAATTTTACCCAGAAACAGAGATTAAACTTTGGAAAAGGGCGACGGAATCTTATACCCTCATTTAGACCGAGAGGAAAGAGCCCAGATTATTATCAAAAGACTCGCAGTGGGTTGGGCTATGTATCTACTTCTCCCTCATCACCATCCGGACAAGAAAAAAGTTCTTCGGCCGATGATGAATCATCTCCACTTGATCATGACTCAGATCAAAGTACTGGCGCCTGGTTTCAATCCTTGACAGTCAATATGGTTTCAGCCGCACCAGAAAGCGACGAGGAACCAATTGATGTTCAAGACGATTCATGGGCCAAGCATATGGATACTCTTTGGGATGTCCGCTTTGAACAGCGTGACCCACCCACAGAAGACAAATTGGTACAAGTTAATATGGGAACGGAAGAAAAGCCGAAACCCATCTTCATAAGCGACACGCTAACTCCCTTAGAAAAGGAGAAACTTATATCTCTTATCAAAGAGTATATAGACGTGTTCGCATGGAGTTATGAAGACATGCCAGGGCTTGACCCACAAATTGCCACGCACCGGTTAAATATTAAAGAGGATGCCAAGCCAGTTAAACAACAACAAAGGCGTTTTCGACCGGAATTGATGGAGGCAATAGTTGCTGAGGTCAATAAGCTTATAAAATCCGGATTCATCCGTGAAGAGCAACGTCTTGATTGGGTGGCTAACATAGTACCGGTTCGTAAGAAGAACGGCAAAATCCGGATATGCATCGATTTTCGAGATTTGAACGCTGCATGTCCTAAGGATCCTAAGGATGAATTTCCACTCCCCATCACCGATGTTATGATTGATAATACTTGTGGTTATGAGAGGATGTCCTTTATGGATGGCTTCTCAAGTTATAACCAAATTAAAATGCACCCAGATGATGAAAAGCATACAGCTTTCAGAACGCCACTGGGGGTATACTGTTATACGGTGATGCCTTTCGGATTGAAGAACGCCGGTGCTACCTACCAACGCGCGATGAGTGTCATATTCAAAGAACACCTGCGCAAAACAGTGGAGTGCTATGTGGATGACTTAGCGGTCAAAAGCAAGAACAAAGAAGATCATCTTCATGATTTAAGAGCGGTATTCGATCTTATGCGAAAACATCACTTGAAGATGAATCCGACTAAGTCTTTCATGGGAGTGTCCAGCGGGAAATTCCTTGGGTTCATAATAACTTCAAAAGGAATTTTCCTCGACCCAGAAAAGGTGAAAGCGATTAGTGAAATGCCATCACCCAGCAATCTTAAGGAATTAAGGGGGTTGTAAGGAAAGTTAGCCTATATCCGGCGCTTCATCTGTAATCTATCAGGGCGATACCAACCGTTCTCTAAACTCATGAAAAATGGGGTTTCTTTCGTATGGGATGAGGCATATCAACAGGCGTTTGACGATCTCAAATAATATCTTACTAAACCTCCTGTTCTTATGGCACCGGTCCCTGGGCAGCCATTTCTTATATATGTAAGGGCCATGGATGATGCGTTAGGAGCATTACTTGCTCAGTATAATGAGCACGGCCATGAACACGCCCTCTATTACTTAAGCAGGACAATGATCGAAGCCGCACGTCGATATACCCCGATTGAAAAAGAATGTTTAACCCTAGTGTTCGCCGTTCAGAAAATGCGATACTATCTTTCAGGGCAAACAATTCATGTCATTTCACGGGTTAATCCTTTAAAAATCCTAATGACGAAACCAGGATCCTTAAACGGCCGATTGGCGAAATGGGCATTATTGCTATCGCCATATGATATACACTTCGTCCCTCAAAAAGCCATGAAGGGACAGGAGATTGCTGATTTCCTTGCAGACCATCCAATTTGGTCCAAGTCCAAACAGACGTCAGAGATCAACACAGTTAGCAAAGAACAACCATGGCAAATGTTCTTTGATGGTGCTACCAGACGATCTGCTGCTGGAGTGGGGGTTGTGCTAATATCCCCACATAAACATATATTGCCTAACAGTTACTCATTAACAGAACCGTGCACAAATAATGTGGCGGAATACAACGCGCTCATTATCGGCCTGAAAATGGCTCTGTAACTGGGGGTGAATTATTTAGAGGCATATGGAGACTCTAAGCTCATCGTCAATCAGATGACGGGTGAGTATGAAGTCAGACATAAAGCCCTCATCCCCTATCATCAGCTAGCCATCGAGCTAGCAGGATATTTTGAAAAATTTTACATATATCATATATCTCGGAATGAGAACGTCTATGCAGATGCACTTGCTGCTTTAGCTGCAATATTGGCGATCCCGCCAGGTGAAGCTAAAAGCATTACCATTGGTAGCAGAGAACTCCTCCACCCAGACACGGTGTCCCAAGCCGAAGAGATGTGCCAGACAGGCTTAATCCTGGAACCCCATTATTGGCGATTTCCATTTATAGATTACGCCTTACATGGGATACTAGCAGAAGCTCCAAAGGAGGCCACCTCAATAAGGAGGAAGGCCCCGAGATTTTATTATGACCATAAGCTTCAGACTTTATATAGAAAGTCAAGAGATGGCTCCTGCTACGCTGCATATCAAAAGCAGAAGCAGATAAAGTGCTGAGGGAAACACATGATGTGGAGCTCATCAGCTCGGTCCAAAACTCGGAGACCGCATAAGAAGGCTGGGATACTACTGGCCGAATATGATTACGGAAGCAATGGCATACGCTAAACGGTGCCATGCATGCCAAGTACATGCCAACTTTATTCATCAACCCCCAGAATACTTGCACAATACTGTTGCTAGTTGGCCATTTGAGGCATGGGAAATGGATATTGTGGGGCCTATAACTCCCCCGTCATCCAGAGGACATCGGTTTATTCTTACAATAACCGATTATTTTTCAAGATGGGCCGAAGTCGTGCCCATGAGAGAGGTGAAAACGACAGATGTGGTTAAGTTCATCAAGCATCATGTCATTTACCGTTTTGGCGTTCCCCGGAGGATCATCCA
Source organism: Dracaena cambodiana (assembly GCA_036321105.1). NCBI lineage: Eukaryota > Viridiplantae > Streptophyta > Magnoliopsida > Asparagales > Asparagaceae > Dracaena > Dracaena cambodiana. The sequence goes on from JAYEPQ010000003.1 coordinate 18,371,260, forward strand.
TGATAATGGACCTCAATTCATCAGCCAGGGGTTCTCAAGATTCTGTGATAAGTTCAGAATCAAAGATATTGCTTCAACGCCATATAACCCCGCAGCTAATGGGTTAGCCGAAGCATTCAACAAGACTATCATTAAACTCCTTCGGAAGTTTGTCTCTTCCAACAAACGAGACTGGGACGAAAAGGTAGGAGAGTGTTTGTGGGCTTATCACACCACTATTCGCACCCCGACAAAAGCTAACCCGTTCTCCTTGATTTATGGAAGTGAGGCCGTCTTGCCTCTTGAAATCCAGATATCATCATTAAGAGTGGCCTTAGCCACAAGGATGACGACAGAAGAGCGCCATCAACAGAGATTACAAGAACTAGAGGCATTAGATGAAAAGCGTCTCAGGGCTCAACAACAATTTGAGTTGTATCAAGCCCGAATTTCGAGAACGTTCAATAAGAACGTTAAACCAAGGACCTTTAAACAAGGAGACTTGGTTCTGGCTATTAAAAGGCCAATGGTTCTAACCCACAAGACTAAGGGTAAATTTGAACCCAAGTGGGAAGGACCGTTCGTTGTGGAGACGGTATACTCTAGTGGAGCCTATCGCTTAATAAATCAGAATGGCGATAGAATGATGATGCCGATCAACGGCAAATTTCTGAAGAAATACTATGCTTAAACTAAAACAGAATGATGACAGAGTAACTGTCACATCTGGTTCAGATCCCAAGGAGTATAGCCCTCCACTTATCCAAGTTACGCATTTGAGCACTTGGACTTCTTCATAAAATTCTTGGCATGTGCAATTGAGCACTTCTGACCAAAATCTGATGATCCTGACCCGATCGTCCTGGTGTGCCCAGTTCAAGTTGCGTGTTGAGCCTTGAACCGCCTCCACTTATCCAAGTTACGCATTTGAGCACTTCGACTTCTTCATAAAATTCTTGGCATTTGCAATTAAGCACCTCTGACCAAAATCTGATAATCCTGATCCGATCGTCCTGGTGTGCCCAGTTTAAGTTACGCAGTTGAGCTTGAACCGCCTCCACTTATCCAGTTACGCATTTGAGCACTTTGACTTCTTCATAAAATTCTTGGCATGTGCAATTAAGCACCTCTGACCAAAATCTGATGATCCTGACCCGATCGTCCTGGTGTGCCCAGTTCAAGTTACGCAGTTGAGCCTTGAACCGCCTCCACTTATCCAAGTTACGCATTTGAGCACTTGGACTTCTTCATAAAATTCTTGGCATGTGCAATTGAGCACCTCTGACCAAAATCTGATGATCCTGACCCGATCGTCCTGGTGTGCCCAGTTCAAGTTACGCAGTTGAGCCTTGAACCGCCTCCACTTATCCAAGTTACGCATTTGAGCACTTGGACTTCTTCATAAAATTCTTGGCATGTGCAATTGAGCACCTCTGACCAAAATCTGATGATCCTGACCCGATCGTCCTGGTGTGCCCAGTTCAAGTTACGCAGTTGAGCCTTGAAGCTCCTCCACTTATCCAAGTTACGCATATGAGCACTTGGACTTCTTCATAAAATTCTAGGCATACGCAAATGATCCTGACCCGGTCATCTTGGTGTGCCCAGTTCAAGTTACGCATGAGAGGCTTGAACCGCCTCCATTTGTTCAAGTTACGCAGATGAGCACTTGAACTTCTTTCTTACTAGGCATGCGCAATTTGGCGCCTCTGTCGAAATTTGGTGAATCCTAACCAGATCATCTTGGTGCGCCCAGTTCAAGTTACGCATGAGAGCCTTGAACCACCTCCATTTGTTCAAGTTACGCAGATGAGCACTTGAACTTCTTTCTTATTAGGCATGCGCACTTTGGCGCCTTTGCCGAAATTTGATGAATTCGAACCAGATCATCTTGGTGTGCCCAGTTCAAGTTATGCATGAGAGCCTTGAATCGCCTCCATTTGTTCAAGTTACGCAGATGAGCACTTGAACTTCTTTCTTACTAGGCATGCGCAATTTGGCGCCTTTGCGAAATTTGATGAATCCTAACCAGATCATCTTGGTGTGCCCAGTTCAAGTTACGCATGAGAGCCTTGAACCGCCTCCAATCAAACTTTAGGCACGCGCAATCAGACGCCTCTGCCGAAATTTGGTGATCCTTACCCGATTATCTCGGTATTATCAGTCTAAATTACGCAAATGAGCCTTGGACTATTTTACCTAAAAAACAAATAAATCATTTTGATGACAAGTTATCTGTTGTGCAAACAAATTTGGTAAGCCAACAGGTAAAAGAATAAAAAAGATTACTTTTATTCATCAATAAAGTATGAAGCTACAAAAAGTTCTCTCTTTTATTACAAAGATTCTTACAAAAGAATGAAGAATAAAAGAATAAGGAGAAAGTTATGGATCTCCTAGAAGTCTCAACTTATTCGTCGCCTCATTAATTATTCGACGACGAGTCTCCTCCACAGAATGTCGAGCCTGCCGGCGTAAATCATCGTCGTTTATTGTCAGTTGCTGAGCCAACCGCTGACGAGACTCTTCTATAGTGCGGCTTCTCATTGCGCCTTCATGTTCAAGTTGTCCTTATTGGAGAATCAACTCTTCCCGTTTCTTGACGGATTCTCCTAGCCGAGATTCGCTGGCCTCCAGAACAGCTCGGGCCTTAGCAATAGTATCTCTAGCTCTGAGGATAGCGGCCTGGCTCCCCTCAATATCAAAGTCCACTGCCTCTAGCCCCCTAAGGACTGAGTCCTGGCTAGCTCGTAGTTCTGCCAACTCCTGAGACCAGACTTCCTCTTGGCGCCTCAATTCCTCTTGACGAGCCACCAACTCTACCCGAAGACGCGCCCACTCGATCTCAGTGATCACTTCAACATCCGCTTGGCGAAGTGCGTTGAGCGTATTCACCTGATCTTCTAAAGCTTCGAGACGGGCCCGGTAGGGAGCTGCTCGGTCTTGTCCCCCAATCGTTTCAATATTATCCAAATAGCTGAACAACATTGGACGTCCAAGATTAAAGAAATCTCTTCCTTCAAGAATTATCCCGATACACCTCCTTAGTAGCCGCATAAAATCACGCTATGGTTGAAGAATTCTTCAAGAGGGTCCATAGTGTCTGTGTTTAAAGCAGGCAATACTAAGGAAGATGTCGCGGGAGGAGGAGTAGTGTCCATTGGTGTCAAGAAGGAAGAAGCCCGTTCCTGTGCTAGATTCATAACATGTGGGGCCAGTAAAGCCAATATGGACAGGGCAGAACTAGGAACCCGAGGAGAAGCATCATTAGTACAGGTCACTCGGGCAGTGCCACCCGCAGGGGTAGACGATGGTGTTTCTTCACCCGAAGTTCCTCCCGTAACAGAAGTAGCTTCGAATGAGAATTTCATATTTTCTTCGTCTCCCGCTAGCAGAGGACTCAGGGCCGGAGGAGTCACCAACGTTTCAACGGCCATAATAGTAGAAGAAGTTAATATTGCTGGCTGAGGAACAGAAGGCACGCCAACAACCACCAGAAAGGTCTCTTCAGAGCAGATCGGGGGTGTTGGAGACGGCAGGCTTGGGGATGGCGTGGCCTCTTTGGCTGTGGCCGCAATAACCACCTCTGTCCTATCATCACTCCCGAGTTCATCGATAGGGGGAACTGAAGAAGGAACAGAGGGCGGAGTTGTTGTGAAGTATTCTACGTCAAATTCATTTGTAGAACTACCTAATCCACCCACTGAGCCAGTGGTGCCCGAATAATCCACCCTCTCCTCAGACTCTCCCCTGATAGTCGAATGCATCGGCGAGTGGTGCTGACCACCTGTAAAAAGCAAACAAATAGTGTTACATATAACGAGGAAATATGAATAAGAAAATAGAATAAAAGAGCCATACTAGGAGAAATAAGTCCAGTAGTCGGACTTGAAGGGGGAGTCATCGCTGTTTCTAGGAGAGCACCCGTTTCGCTACGCTGAGGTTGCGTCACGAAATGTTCAACAGGTTCTGCGGTTGGAGGAGTCAGGACCTCAGTAGCACCTGGAGCTTCAGCAAGTCTACTCTCTTCTGCCGGCGCTGGAGGCGGAATTGAGGCCAACAAATCCGAAGCAAACTTGGCCGCCGTCTCTTGAGAGACTAAGAGGGTCCCCGGGGCTAATTTTTGCTTCTTCTTCGCCGGTTCGCCTCTTGCAAGTCTGCGGCATTTAACGGTTGGACTCCGGGGACGGGGAACTAAGTCTTGAGGAGCGCCGCAAGCATCAGCGTCATCCTCATCACCATCATTATCATCATCATCAGAGTCGTCAACATCTGATGGATCGGCCGCCGCACCAAGGAATTCGTTCATTCCTTTCACCCTCACTCTTTTGGCTCCTTTGCGGCTGGCATAAAAGGTCTCTATCTCCTTGCAGCAGCTGCGGTTGATGGAGAGTTTGGTACCTCAGCATTTGCAATGCTGTACCAGGTACAGAAGCTTAACACCATGCTTAGTTCTTGTGATTTCAGGGGAAGCATAAATTCTGCTCCGGTTCCTCCAGCAACAAAATGGAACCAGCCCCATGCCCCTGCATACAGATTTCCCTCATACGCCAACTTTTTGTTTGGATTTCCTACATAAAACTGTGTATACCCAAATTGACGGCTCTATGTAGCACATGGTGTCTTGCATGTACACCAAGTGTCCGGGGCGAATATTTAACAACTGATGTGATATATTTACTGCAAGCGCACAGTATCATTGTAGTGCTGTACAGGTCGTCTCACAGGGATCTAAGGTGTTTCTGCGTTCCTTACTCTTTGCTTAGTCTAGCGGACTAACCAAAAATTCAGCTTGAACTTGAATTAATCTAAATAGCCTAGGATTTAGAATCTACTAATTTCCAACCATGTTTTTACTTCTATTATTTTCTTCTATCATAAAAATTCGATCTTTTTAGTTTAATTTTTACTTAAAGTGCCCTAAGCATGAGCTATCAAGTGTTGTGTAAGTATAACTCATCAAAAATGTCACTTCTTATAAAAACAAACTAAATCTTTTAGATAATTCAAAGAAAAAGATAAAACCAGTAACCCCAAACCCTAACTAAGCATAGATTATCAAGAAACCTAATTCAAGTATAATCTATCAAAGTCCTAACTTTCGAGTCCTTATATTTTAATCTTTTTATTTAAAAAACATGTCTTTATTAATTTTATTTAAGAAAAAAAATATTAGAAAATAATTACATGGTGAATCTTAGTTTCATCTACATTTTAGAGCTAATCTAATTAGCTACTCATATTTTTACTAAGGAAGATCAAATTTTTATAAATGAAATGATAAACTCTAATCTAGAAAGCAGTAAAACCTAAACTAGAAAGCGATAAACTCTATCTAGAAAGTAAGTAAAAATCTCAAGAACAATGGTTTACCTCTGGAACATGGTGTTGTGGCCGTCAACCTTCAGCAAAAACCCTAACTTTATTAATCAGAAAACGAGTACAAAAATTCCAGAATCCTCTTAGAATACAAGGATAGGCCAATATATAGGATTCGGAAATAAAACCCTAATTATAACATAACCACAAAACCACTAAATTACAACGACACTACTGGAGAAAATCCGGAGAGGGGGGCCCACATTAAACCGCCAAATGGCTATTAAAACAGCTTAATAGCGGCAAAATTATGCCAAATATTATTGAAACTTTTTCCACGTGATAATATTGTCTTGTACGTTTAGGTTTCTTGACTGTATTCAACTCGGAGTCTCTGCAGAATCGTAATCTCGTAGTCTTGCCCACTTCAGTAACTTTTCGGACTCTGATTTCCGACTCCAAACTCTGATTTCATGCCATCTCCTTTTACGAATCGGATTTCCTGAAAAAGACACTAAAAATATCTGATGAATAACATATATTGTATTTTTCCTCTCATACTTTATCTATTTTTGCATATAAATAAATGCTACTCGGGTATTTTTAGTGTCTTTTGCAGGTAATCCGAATTATACAAGGAGAAGGCATGAAATCAGAGTCGGAGTCGGAAATCACAGTCCGAAAAGTTACTAAAGTGGGCAAGACTACGAGACTATGATGCTGTAGAGACTCAAAGTCGAATACAGTCAGGAATATTAAATCTAGAAGACAATTATTACATGTGTAAAACATTTCATGAATTTATCTCAAATTGGAACCGCTATTTAGCGGTTTTTACCGCCATTTGGCGGCCCAATGTGGGCTCAATGCGCCGAGATTTTTCCTGTGGCTTCTTTGTAATTGTTTTCACTTTTCAGTTCTACTAGAAATATGGTTTGGTTTCCGAGACCTATTTAGAGGCCGACCCTTGTATTGTGACGGTAATCTGGAATTTTTGTATTCGATTTTTCTCTTCAATAAAGTTGGGGTTTTTGCTGAAGGTCGACGGCCACAACACCGTGTCCAGAGGTAACCTATTGGTCTTGAGATTCTTATTTTCTTTCTGCATAGATTTGATTGCTTTTTAAATTAGGGTTTACTGTTTTCTAGATTATGATTTACCGCTTTTTAGATTAGGGTTTATCATTCTATGAATAAAAAGTTGATCTTCCTTAGTAAAAATCATGAGTAGCTAATTAAATCAGCTCTAGGATGTAGATGAAGTTAAGATCCACCATGTAATTATTTTCTAATATTTTTCTTCTTAAATAAAATTAATAAAGCCATGATTTCTCAAATGAAAGATTAAAATACAAGGACCCGAAGTTTAGAACTTTGATAGGTTATACTTGAATTAGGATTCTTGATAATCTATACTTAGTTAGGGATTGGGGTTGCTGGTTTTGTCTTTTTATTTGAATTATCTAAAAGAATTAGTTTATTTTTATAAGAAGTAGCATCTTTTGATGAGCTATACTTGCACAACACTTGATAGCTCATGCTTAGGGCACTTTAAGTAAAAATTAAACTTAAAAAATTGAATTTTTATGATAGAAGAAAATAGTAGAAGTAAGAACATGGCTGGAAATTAGTGGATTCTATATCCTAGGCTACTTAAATTAATCCGACCTCAATCTAGAACCTTTGGTTAGTCCGTTGAACTATAGAGAAAGTAAGAACGCAGAAACACATTAGATCCTTATGAGACGACCTGTACAGCGCTACAACGATACTGTGCGCTTGCAGTAAATATAATACATCAAGTTTTTGGCGCCGTTGCCGGGGATCGACGGTGTTTTTCTTGCTTTTTCTAGCATTTTACGGGTTAACAGTGTGTGTGAGTGTGCAGGAAATAGAAATTGCAGAGACAGGAAAATTTAAAGGATTGGAAGAGCCTCTTAACCAAGCAGAAAAAAGCTCGAAGTCAAATTCATCAGTCTAGCCGCTATTCAGCGGCTAGAACCGCTATTTAGCGGTGAAACAGGTACGTTCTGAACCTGAATTTTCTCTGTTTCTGTATTTTTTCTTCCTGATTCTGTAGAAAAATTTTTAAAAAAAAAATACAAAAATTAGGAACAGTATAATTAACATTTTTATTTAATCATATCTATTCACCCGTTTTATCTCTCCACCATACCCCACTTCTTGCATTAGTTTAGGAAGTTCACGCATACACTCACGGTCGCTGGTTCATGCCACATTGGACTCGTGATCAATTTGGTCGACTTGTAAGATCAGATTTGTTCATGGGAGACAAGATGGACCAGCCGATCCCGAACCTTCAGGATCGATGTTATCCGTTGCGTATATCATTACCATCATGCATCAAACTTCCACACGTAGCGGGTAATCACTATGAATTAAAACCGCAGTACATTAGTATGCTTCCCAAATTTACTGGTTCTGATTCAGAAGATGCATATCTCTTTATCAGTGAATTTCAAGAAGTATGCGTAATGATAAAACTGCAAAACTTATCGGAGGACGCAGTTAAGCTCCGCTTCATCCCTTTTGCACTTAAGGATAATGCCAAGAAGTGGTTGTACAGTATGCCTTCTGATTCAATCACTACTTGGGATGAATTCGTTACAGTGTTTCTCAAGAAATATTATCCCACGCACAAGACGGTAAGAATCAGAAATCAAATTAATCAATTCCGTCAAGTGTCGGGAGAACCTTTCTGGAAATACTTAGAACGGTTCAAGGATTTATTGGCTCAGTGCCCCCACCATGCGATAGAAAAGTGGCGGTTGTGTCAAATCATATACGAAGGACCTGATTACACATCCAAAACTCTTCTGGAATCCATATGTCAAGGGGAGTTTATGAAGAAAAACGAGGATGAAGCATGGGACTTTCTTGAGGACTTATCATGGAAGACTATGCAGTGGGAGAGTTCCACTGAGAAGCCCAGTATATCAACTTCTACTCATAAGAGTGGGATCCATAGCGTCGACAGCTCTATAGCTGCTGAAGCAAAGATCGCAGCCCTTATGAGAAGAATTGAGGCACTGGAGACTCCTAGTACTCAGTCTCCACCAATGGGTCAAGTGAATCAACTCCAAAGTCCCACATGCTTTAATTGCGGAACTCCCAATCATGTTATGGAGGAGTGTCCATTGTTAATGAATTCCATGGGTCGCACACTTGAGCAGGCTAACGCCTTATATCAACAACCCATGAACAATCCTTACGCTCCTACATACAATCCTGGCTGGAGAAATCATCCAAATCTATCATGGGGTCAAGGGCAATATCAGGGGGGGGCCTTAACCCTAACATGCAACCTCCAGCCACTGGTCAGTTTTCAAGACCAAATATGGGTACTTATCAACACCCAAATATTTCAAACCATGGGAACAACCAGAATAGACCACCTGTGCAAAACCACTCATATCCACAACAGGGGTCTAATAATGAACAAGAAAAGCGACTTCAGTCACTTGAGAAGCACGTTGAAAATCTTCTCAAGTCTCAGTCCAACCTTGACACATACATGCAGAATCTTATGAAAGTGTCAACTGATTTTATTCAAAAAACAGATCAGCACCTGCTCGTGAACTCTCAATCTATTAAGAATGTAGAGCAGGAGGTTGGACAACTAGCTAATCAAATGAGTGAACGTGGCAAGGGCACTTTTCCAAGTCAACCCATAACAAATCCTAACGCCAGTTCCTCAAACTCTAATCAGTCGCATGTCCACCAATGTAATGCCATTCACACGCTTAGATCTGGCAAGCAAGTGGATAATAGTGTAGCCGTGCCCCCTGATCCCACTCCTACTATCTCGCAGACTACATCATCTCTTCCACCCGTTTCTCCACAATCATCTCCATCACCTCCATCACCGTCACGTACTCATTTGGAAGAACCTGTTCCTGAGCCGAAAGCACCATATCCAAATCGGCTTAGGAAGCCTTCACCGCAAGTAGAAAAGATTCTTGAAACATTTCAGCAAGTAAAGGTTAATATTCCACTCCTTGATATGATACAACAGGTTCCTACTTATGCTAAGTTCCTCAAGGATTTGTGCAGTAAGAAACGAGCAAGAAACGTTCCTGAGAAAGTTTTTCTTGCTGCAAATATATCACATATCCTCTCTAACTCCTTGCCTATCAAGTACAAAGATCCAGGTTCCCCTACAATCTCATGCACCATTGGGAACACTACATTTGATAGGGCGTTGCTTGATTTAGGGGCAAGTGTCAATTTACTTCCTTACACTGTTTATCAGCAACTGGGGTTAGGAAAACTTCAACCTACCAAGGTCACATTACAGCTAGCTGATCGTTCAATTAAGAGACCACTTGGTATGGTTGAAAATGTGCTCATTAAGGTTGGCGAGTTTATTTTTCCTATAGATTTTATTGTTTTAGAAACTGAGCCAATCTCCAATCCACGGAATCAAATTCCCATTATCTTGGGTAGACCATTCCTTGCAACATCAAATGCATTGATTGATTGTAGGAGTGGTCTCATGAAGTTATCGTTTGGAAATATGACTGTGGCATTGAACATATTTAATATGGATGAGCACGCAACGAGCTCTCTCATTGAGATCAATATGATTCATAGTTTGCACTCTCATTCGACCTCTTCCACTAATGATGAACCTTCATTTGAGCAAATGTTCAAAGATGAGCTCATACTATTAGAAGAATTGGCACATACTGATTTTATATATGATGATACTTGTGCAAGTGTGCCATTGAATTATGAGCAAACTTTTGGGGATTTGTTTGCAGAGGAGCTCGCATTACTTCATGAGTTAGAAGAGCCACCACCACATTCACTTAATCATAGTAGACTCTTCTCACCTCATGATATTTCTGCATGTATGCTTGTTGCTAACGATGATTGGTAGGTTTATAATAAAGAATTCTTTAACCCAATTGTTAATGCTTACATGTGGACAAAGAAAAACCGAGGACGACATAAGCAGCAGACAGGTAATCTCGTGACTTGTAAGAGATTGATGAAATATAATAATGCACCCACTTCACGTTTAAAACGCACACACTATGAAAGTGGGAAGCGATCGAGAGGTCGTAACCGTTTTTCATGCGTTAATAGGGTGATGATATTGAGATCGTAACTTTTACGACTCTCATTATTTGTATAGTATTTGTATAATAGTTTTCACATTTTGTTTTACCACACTTGGTTTGTGTATGAGGGCATACACAAGTTTAGGTGTGGGGGAGTAGTTTTTAGGAGATTTTTATTTTTAGGACTTTATTCTATTTTTTATTTTTTTTATTTTTAGTATTTTGGGTTTCTTTATTTTACACTTTGGGTAGTTTTTAGAGTAACTAATTTAAAAAATTTTAAAAAAAAATGAAAAATATTTTTAAAAAATATATATATTTTTCATCAATAGACCAAACTAATTACAGATAAATGGATAAATTTAGATTTGAAATTGGATAGGAGAGTAGATTGGATGATACACTTTGAAATTTATGAAAAAGATCAAAATCTGAAAAATAAATATTGCTAACAGTAGTTTTGAGGCAAGTATACATCTATTTTTCACTTCACAATAGTTTATTAGGTTAAGGACAAAGATGATAACGATTGAGTAAGTTTTCTCTCTCTAAAAAAAATAGAAAAAAAAAAGGTGAGAATAAAATAATGGGGTGAGCCTGGTATTAAGGCAATAGCCTCGAGAGTGATAAAATAATGGGGTGCGCCTGGTATTAAGGCAATAGCCTCAAGAGTGAAAAAAGAGTATGATCCAAGTAATCGGGTACTTTGCGCCTAAGTAAGCGTGAATATTCGTATGAAAGGTGAAATATTCTTAAAAAAAAAAGGAAAAAAAAAAAGATAAAAAAATGTTATGAGAGAGGAGATGAATCATGAGTTAGAGTTCGAGTCCAAAACCAAAGTAGACTATCACACGTGTACGTAGATGTATAGGAGCCAATGGATTATATGTTAGTGAGTATTGAAAGATAGGATTTAAATTTTTGATTAAAATGATAAGTGTATCTGATATGACGCTCAATTTGAAAATTGATAATCTAGATGCGTTCTTGAGTTTGTATATTAGTGAGATTAATTGATGAAAACATGATTAAAAAAAAAATTCTTCTTTTTTTTATATAAAATTTTTATTTTTCTTGATTTTTGGTTATCCTTATTTTTCATTTCTTTATTCCTTAATCTATCTGCTTCATGAATTTTGTGGGTATATTCACTGCAAACCCTCACGAGACAACACTCGTCCACTAGGGTAACCTAGGGGGTTTAAAGGCTTGTTGCACGTGCTAAGTGTAATCGCGATTCCTGCGAAAGTGAGTTAGGACTTTTGTTTTTGTTTTCTTTTTTTCTTTTTAGGTTTAGGTTTTGCTCGAGGACTAGCAAAATATAGGTGTGGGGGTGTGATGAATAACATATATTGTATTTTTCCTCTCATACTTTATCTATTTTTGTATATAAATAAATGCTACTCGGGTATTTTTAGTGTCTTTTGCAGGTAATCCGAATTATACAAGGAGAAGGCATGAAATCAGAGTCGGAGTCAGAAATCAGAGTCCGAAAAGTTACTAAAGTGGGCAAGACTACGAGACTATGATTCTGTAGAGACTCAAAGTCGAATACAGTCAGGAATATTACATCTAGAAGACAATGGTTACATGCGTAAAACATTTCATGAATTTATCTCAAATTCGAGCCGCTATTTAGCGGTTTTCACCGCCATTTGGCGGCCCAATGTGGGTCTAATGAGCCGAGATTTTTCCTGTGGCTTCGTTGTAATTTTTTTCACTTTTCAGTTCTACTAGAAATATGGTTTGGTTTCCGAGACCTATTTAGAGGCCGACCCTTGTATTGTGACGGTAATCTGGAATTTTTGTATTCGATTTTTCTCTTCAATAAAGTTGGGGTTTTTGCTGAAGGTCGACGGCCACAACACCGTGTCTAGTGGTAACCCATTGTTCTTGAGATTCTTATTTTCTTTCTGCATAGATTTGATTGCTTTTTAAATTAGGGTTTACTGTTTTCTAGATTATGGTTTACCGCTTTCTATATTATGGTTTATCATTCTATGAATAAAAAGTAGATCTTCCTTAGTAAAAATCATGAGTAGCTAATTAGATCAGCTCTAGGATGTAGATGAAGCTAAAATCCACCATGTAATTATTTTCTAATATTTTTCTTCTTAAATAAAATTAATAAAGCCATGATTTCTCAAATGAAAGATTAAAATACAAGGACCCGAAGTTTAGAACTTTGATAGGTTATACTTGAATTATGATTCTTGATAATCTATGCTTAGTTAGGGATTGAGGTTGCTGGTTTTGTCTTTTTATTTGAATTATCTAAAAGAATTAGTTTATTTTTATAAGAAGTAGCATTTTTTGATGAGCTATACTTGCACAACACTTGATAGCTCATGCTTAGGGCACTTTAAGTAAAAATTAAACTAAAAAGATTGAATTTTTATGATAGAAGAAAATAGTAGAAGTAAGAACATGGTTGGAAATTAGTGGATTCTATATCCTAGGCTACTTAGATTAATCCGACCTCAATCTAGAACCTTTGGTTAGTCCGTTGAACTATAGAGAAAGTAAGAACGCAGAAACACCTTAGATCCTTATGAGACGACCTGTACAGCGCTACAACGATACTGTGCGCTTGCAGTAAATATAATACATCAAGTTTTAGGCTCACCCCATTATTTTATTCTCACTTTTTTTTTGTTTTGAGAGAGAAAACTTACTCAATCGTTATTATTTTTGTCCCTAACCTAATAAACTATTGTGAAGTGAAAAATAGATGTATACTTGCCTCAAAACTACGTTAGTAATATTTATTTTTCAGATTTTGATCTTTTTCATAAAATTCAAAGTGTATCATCCAATCTACTCTCCTATCCAATTTCAAATCTAAATTTGTTCATTTATCTGTAATTAGGTTGATCTATTCATGAAAACTAGTTTTTTTTTTCAATTTTTTTTTTAAATTACCTTAAAAACTACCCAAAGTGTAAAATAAAGAAACCCAAAAAATATAAAAAAAAATAAAATAAAATCTAAAAAAAATAAAATCCTAAAAATCTTTAAAAAATAAAAATCTCCTAATCCACTCCCCCACACCTATACTTGTGTATGCCTTCATACAAAACCAAGTGTGGTAAAATAAATATGAAAACTATTATACAAATACTATACAAATAATGAGAGTCGTAAAAGTTACGATCTCAATATTCTCACCCTATTAACGCATGGAAAGCGGTTACGACCTCTCGATCGCTTCCCACTTTCATAGTGTGTGCGTTTTAAATGTGAAGTGGGTGCATTATTATATCTCATTAACCTTCTACAAGTCACGAAATTACCTGTCTGCTTCTTATGTCGTCCTCGCTTTTTCTTTGTCCACATGTAAGCATTAACAATTAGGTTAAAGAATTCTTTATTATAAACCTGCCAATCATCGTTAGTAACAAGCATACATGTAGAAATATCATGAGGTGAGAAGAGTCTAATATGATTAAGTGAACGTGGTGGTGGCTCTTCTAACTCATGAAGTAATGCGAGCTCCTCTGCAAACAAATCCTCAAAAGTTTGCTCATAATTCAATGGCACACTTGCACAAGTATCATCATATATAAAATCAGTATGTGCCAATTCTTCTAATAGTATTAGCTCATCTTTGAACATTTGCTCAAATGAAGGTTCATCATTAGTGGAAGAGATCGAATGAGAGTGCAAACTACGAATCATATTGACCTCAATGAGAAAGCTCGTTGCGTGCCATATTAAATATGTTCAATGCCACAGTCATATTCCCAAACGATAACTTCATGAGACCACTCCTACAATCAATTAATGTATTTGATGTTGCAAGGAATGGTCTACCCAAGATAATGGGAATTTGATTCCGTGGATTGGAGATTGACTCAGTTTCTAAAACAATAAAGTCTACAGGAAAAATAAACTCGCCGACCTTAATGAGCACATCTTCAACAATACCAAGTGGTCTCTTAATTGAACGATCAGCTAGCTGTAATGTGACCTTGGTAGGTTAAAATTTTCCTAACCCCAGTTGCTGATAAACAGTGTAAGGAAGCAAGTTGACACTTGCCCCTAAATCAAGCAACGCCCTATGAAATGTAGTGTTCCCAATGGTGCATGAGATTGTAGGGGAACCTTGATCTTTGTACTTGATAGGCAAGGAGTTAGAGAAGATATGTGATATATTTGCAGCAAGAAAAACTTTCTCAGGAACGTTTCTTGCTCGTTTCTTACTGCACAAATTTTTAAGGAACTTAGCATAAGTAGGAACCTGTTGTATAATGTCAAGGAGTGGAATATTAACCTTCACCTGCTGAAATGTTTCAAGAATTTTTTCTACTTGCGGTGATGGCTTCCTAAGCCGATTGGGATATGGTACTTTCGGCTTAGGAACAGGTTCTTCTAAATGATCATGTAACTGTAATTGAGGTGATGGAGATGGTTGTGGTGAAAGGGGTGGAAGAGATGGTGTAGCCTGCGAGATAATAGGATTGGGATCAGGGGGCATGGCTACATTATTGTCCACTTGCTTGCCAAACTAAGCGTGTGAATGGTATTGCATTGGTGGACATGCGACTGATTGGAGTTTGAGGAACTAGCATTAGGGTTCATTATGGGTTGACTTGGAAAGATACCCTGGCCACGTTCACTCATCTGACTCGCTAATTGTCCAACCTACTACTCTACATTCTTAATAGATTGAGAGTTCATGAGCAGTTGTTGACCTGTATTTTGAATAAAATCAGCTGACACTTTCATATGATTTTCCATGTGTGTGTTAAGGTTGGACATATGCGTGTCAAACTTGGAATGAGACTTGAGAAGATTTTCAACGTGCTTCTCAAGTAACTGAAATCGCTTTTCTTGTTCATTATTAGACCCCTGTTGTGAATATGAGTGGTTTTGTATAGGTGGCATATTCTGGTTGTTCCCATAATTTGAAGCGTTTGGGTGTTGGTAGGCACCCACATTTGGTCTTGGGAACTGACCAGTGGCTGGAGGTTGTATGTTAGGGTTAGGGACTTCCTGATATTGCCCTTGACCCCATGAGAGATTCGGATGGTTCCTCCAGCCAGAATTGTATGTAGGAGCGTAAGGATTGTTTATGGGTTTTTGATACAAGGCGTTAGCCTGTTCAAGTATGGGACCTATGGAATTCATTAATAATGGACACTCCTCCATAACATGATTCAGAGTTCCGCAATTAAAGCATGTGGGAACTTGAATTTAATTTACCTGACCCACCGGTGGAGCACTAGGAGTCTCCAATGCCTCAATTCTCCTCATAAGGGCGGCGATCTTAGCTTCGGCAGCTATAGAGCTGTCGGCGCTATGGATCTCATCCTTATGTGCAGAAGTTGATGTACTGGGCTTCTCAGTGGGACTCTCCCACTGCATAGTCTTCCACGATAGGTCCTCAAGAAAGTCCCATGCTTCATCCTCGTTTTTTCTCATGAACTCCCCCTGACACATGGATTCAAAAAGAGTTTTGGATGTGTAATCGAGTCCTTCGTACACGATTTGACACAACCGCCACTTTTCTATCGCATGGTGGGGGCACTGAGCTAAAAGATCTTTGAACCGTTCTAAGTATTTCCAGAAGGGTTCTCCCAGTACTTGACAGAATTGATTGATTTGATTTCTAATCCTTATCGTCTTATGCGTGGGATAATACTTCTTGAGAAATACTGCAACGAATTCATCCCAAGTAGTGATTGAATCAGTAGGCATACTGTACAAACACTTCTTGGCATTATCCTTGAGTGTAAAGGGGATGAAGCGGAGCTTAATTGCGTCCTCCGATAAGTGTTGCAGTTTTATCATCACGCATACTTCCTGAAATTCACTGATAAAGAGATATGCGTCCTCTAAATCAGAACCAGTGAATTTAGGAAGCATACTGATGTACTGCGGCTTCAATTCATAGTAATTACCCGCTGCGTGTGGAAGTTTTATGCATGATGGAAGTAATGTGTGCAATGGGTAACATCGATCCTGAAGGATCGGGATCGGTTGGTCCATCTTGGCTCCCATAAACAAATCTGATCTCACAAGTCGACCAAATTGATCACGGGTCCAATGTGGCATGAACCAGCAACCGTGAGTGTATACGTGAGTTTCCTAAACTAATGCAAGAAGTAGGGTGTAGTGGAGAGATAAAACGGTGGAATAGATATGATCAAATAAAAATGTGATTCCTACTGTTTAATATTTTTTTATTATTTTTTTTTGAATTTTTTTACAGAACCAGAGACAAAAAATACAGATAACAGGAAAAGTTTGTGGAGTTTCATTCCAAAAGTGATGCCAAATGCGGTTTTAACCGCTAATTGGCGGCCCAAACAGGGAACTAGGTTCTCAAATTTTTTCAGTACATTATAAATTCTTATCTAGCCCTGTTTATTTTCCTGTATCTGGACTTTAATATCTCTACACACTCAACACACACTGTTAATCCCATAAAACATCAGAAAAAGCAAGAAAAACACCGTCGATCCCCGGCAACGACGCCAAAAATTTGATGTGATATATTTACTGCAAGCGCACAGTATCGTTGTAACGTTGTACAGGTCGTCTCACAGGGATCTAAGGTGTTTCTGCGTTCCTTACTCTTTGCTTAGTCTAACGGACTAACCAAAAATTCTAGCTTGAACTTGAATTAATCTAAATAGCCTAGGATTTAGAATCCACTAATTTCCAACCATGTTTTTACTTCTATTATTTTCTTCTATCATAAAAATTCGATCTTTTTAGTTTAATTTTTACTTAAAGTGCCCTAAGCATGAGCTATCAAGTGTTGTACAAGTATAACTCATCAAAAATGTCACTTCTTATAAAAACAAACTAAATCTTTTAGATAATTCAAAGAAAAAGATAAAACCAGCAACCCCAAACCCTAATTAAGTATAGATTAGCAAGAAACCTAACTCAAGTATAATCTATCAAAATCCTAATCTTCGAGTCCTTGTATTTTAATCCTTTTATTGAAAAATTATGTCTTTATTAATTTTATTTATGAAGAAAAATATTAGAAAATAATTACATGGTGGATCTTAGCTTCATCTACATTCTAGAGCTAATATAATTAGCTACTCATATTTTTACTAAGGAAGATCAAATTTTTATTCATGAAATGATAAAACCTAATCTAGAAAGCAGTAAAACCTAAACTAGAAAGCGATAAACTCTATCTAGAAAGCAAGTAAAAATCTCAAGAACAATGGTTTACCTCTGGAATACGGTGTTGTGGCCGTCAACCTTCAGCAAAAATCCTAACTTTATTAATCAGAAAACGAGTACAAAAATTCCAGAATCCTCTTAGAATACAAGGATAGGCTAATATATAGGATTCGAAAATCAAACTCTAATTATAATAGAACCACAAAACCACTAAATTACAACGACACCACTGGAGAAAACCCGGAGAGGGGGGCCCACATTCGGCCGCCAAATGACGTGAAAACCACTAAATATCGGCCAAATTATGCCAAATATTCTTGAAACTTTTTCCACGTGATAATATTGTCTTGTACGTTTAGGTTTCCTGACTGTATTCAACTCGGAGTCTCTGCAGAATCGTAGTCTCGTAGTTTTGCCCACTTTAGTAACTTTTCGGACTCTGATTTCCGACTCCAAACTCTGATTTTATGCCATCTTTTTTTACGAATCGGATTACCTAAAAAAGACACTAAAAATACCCGAGTAGTATTTATTTATATACAAAAAATAAATAAAGTATGGGAGGAAAAATACAATATATGATACTTATCAACAACCACCAGAAAACCCCTGAAGATAAATTGGTGAACTGGTCTGCTCCCAAAATATCTTTAAACTTAGATCCATACTCTCCCCCAGGGAAGTCCGGGAAGCAGCGGAAGATCTCATAGTTTTGATAATGATGGAATGTTCTGCGGATTTGAGACATGTAGTTGCTCTTCTAGACAGAGCGCTCATACTTCTCTACCAAGAACGACTTGTCAGTTGGGTTGTAATCAACAACACTCATCAGCGACGGGCAGTGCATGACTAGCCACGCCATTAGATATGTATAGGGCATCTCTACCCTTGGGTTCGGTGTCTTCACCGTGGCAGCTTCTTTGGCCGCTTTACCCTTCCCAGCTTTGCCTTTATTCTTCTCCGCTGACATGAAACTGTTGCATAGGGCCCGGAGCCGCTTTGGAGATTGGCAACCATTACTGGTAACAACCTGAATGGTCGTCCATAGGCCAAAAGAACGGCTGGATAGACGACGTTCTTGGCAATAGCTTCCTTGGGCAACGAAGGGATGACACACCTCTTCAGCCACAACAATAAGAAGCCAGCAAGGAGACTCCTCTCAGAGATAGGGAACTGGGCTTGATAATGGAAGCTCTGAAAAACCGTATCGGGACTAAATCCTTCTTCATTTGATTCGGTCGTATATGTTATGGCTTCCAGCTTGGAGATGCGCTCCTTTATATCTTCAATGCTTACGGGTGGGCGTTCCCGAATCATTGGGAGACTCTCCTTCAAATTAACGAAGAGGTAATCAGCCCACTTCTTATGGCCAATTCCCTGGTTCCTTACTCCATCCAGGTCGGCACAAATATGATAGTGGCACATCATTTCCCAGTAAGTCTGGTAGATGTGCTCATCCCCCGCTTTCAGCATCTTCAATTCTTCAGCAGTGGGGATGTATTCTTCATAAGGAACTTCGCCCATTGATAAACCAGACACTTCGAACATCTCATGAAGAGCGAATCCAAGCTCACCCACTGGTGTGAAGAAGGTGCCGGTCTCAGAGTTATACATCTCCAGCAGGCAAAATAAGTGGAACGCACTTTGAGGCAAGCCAAACTGGACGTTTCTAATGGCTTTGTACAAGCCAATTTCCTTCAGCGTCTGCTCATGGGTGTCCAGTATGTGTTTGACAAGTCTGAACCACCACATGTTGCCTGAAGAGTGGACCCATCTAAGCATTCTAAAGTCTTTAGCAGGGTATTGACCACGCTTGGCTAAGAATTCGCTAAGGAAAGTCTTAGCACGAATCGGGACTTCACCAACAAGGTGCTCTTTGCTGACACTGCCCGGGAGGAGTCCCGTAATACATCTGGGGGGACCATCTTGAAAGGCCCCACTCGTGCCGAATTTGCCGGTCGCAACACTATCATACTCACGAGTTAGCTCAAATTCTAACTCGCGATAGGAAGACAGCCTCTGGAGGTACACCAAGAGGTAGCTGCGCTCCATGTCGGGCAGAAATATGAGCAGATCTTTGCATGGTACGGCCATTTGCCCTCCTCTCTAAAGAGAACCTTATCCGAGTGCTCTATAACATCTCCAAAGAGGAACCCCGACTTCTCCAACGCCTCCCGATTTGTGGCTTCAAAGGGAGCATCCTTAATGATCTCCCGTGCAGTAGCAGGGTTGTATCTGATTAGCTTCTCCTTGCGCTCTCTCAAGCCCGGCTTGTACGCAGCAAAAACAGTGGTGAAACAGAACTGGGTGACAGAGTCTGCACCCCTGCCATAGCTGAAGTGATGCCCTTGGGAGATTGGGTCTACAGAATAGCCAACTGAAAAAAAAAAAAAAAGGAAAAAAACTCAAAGTCAGAAAATTTCTACAAAATCAGAAAATCTTCTAAGTATGGAAGCGCGAAGCTAAAGATTAGACCGCGCGAAGTTAAAAATAACTCCGTGCGAAGCTAAATATTAGACCGCACGAAGCTGAAAATAACTCCGTGCGAAGCTAAATATTAGACCGCGCGAAGCTGAAAATAACTCTGCGCGAAGCTAAAGATTAGACCGCGCAAAATTATTAAAATAGCCTCGCATTTACGAACGCGAAGCTAAAAATTCATAGCCTCGCGATGAAACGCGACAGCTAGTCAAAATAGCCCCGCATTTCAAGCGCGAGGATGACGCGATAGCTTCGCGTGGAGGAAGATCAAAGACCTTTTCCTTCTTCTCCAAGCCAGTTTGGCCGAAGTAACGACGATCTCACCGATAAAAGAGAAGATTGGCCGGTTAAAACCGAGCCAAATTACTCTCTAAATGTTCTAAAAAGCCCCAAAAGTGAGGTCCTTACCTCCGATGGGCAAAGCATGGACTGGCTCGCCGCTGCCACGGTCGCTGCCGCCGCTGCTTGCACCGGCCGGCGACGGCGAGGCTGCGCGTGAAGAAGAGCGAGTCTTGGGTGCCATTGATCTCGAAATTTCGAAGAGAAATCGATGAAAAGTTTGGAGAAATCGATTGGGTCGCCTGGTTGCCTGAATCGCCTGAGCTCTAGTCGCCGGAGTTCTTGAAAATTCTTTAGATGAAATGAAGAAGAGGAGTTAAGAACTCCATTTTAATAAAGGAAACTGCCTCTTGACATTCGACGCGAAAATCGGAGCGACTGATTGATCAGTTACTCCCTAAAACGCGAAGCTATTTAGCTTCACGTGGTCATCTAAAACGCGAAGTTATTAGCTCTGCGCAACTCTCCAAAACGCGAAGCTAACTTGGTATTTTAGCTACGCGTTTCTATGAAGTTTGGACTTGGCAAGCGTTACTAGGCACCTCTGCCAAAATCTGATAATCATCACTTGATTATTTTGGCACGGACGATTCAAGTTACGCATATGAGCCTTGAATTGCCTCCATTAAAAACTAAGGCATGTGCAATTAAACGCCTCTGTCTAAGTTAAAATGATTCTTATCCGATCATTTCAGTTACTAACAAATCTAAGTTACGCAAATGAGGCTTAGATTATTTTACCAAAACAATGAGTTATTTACTTGTTGAGCAAGCAAAGATTTTGAAGCCAACAGATAAAGAGAAAAAGAGTTTATCTTTATTCATAAAAAATGAAAGGTTACAGAAGAAGAGGGAGTTATAGCTCTCCCAAAAGCTTCAACCTATTCATCGACTCATCAATAACCCGACAATAAGTTTCCTCCATGGAGTGTTGAAATTCTCTGGTTCACATGCAAAAGATCTCCTCTGCAAATGTCAACTATGATCTGTTTAAAGTTCTTAGTGAATTATCCGAAGATACTGCTACAAGAATCCTAATGAAGATGCACAAGTTGGATTCGACATGCTACAAGCCCTTAGATGATCATCTATATCGCTTTGGAAAGCAACAGAGATTGTTATCTAACAGAAATGGTTCTCAAGAAAACTTAATGAGCTGCCGCAGAGTTCTTGTAACTCCTTCAAAAAAGTTTATTTCTTGGAGACAGAGCTTGAAACATGCAACTATGTTGTAAAGCATATGCTTCTGGCTTCCTTAGAGTTACTCTTACTGATGAAGACTGGTAGAGCCACATGCACTCTTCTTCAAAAAGTATCTGGTCCAAGTACTCCACTGCAAAAGAAGAATCAAGAGTTAGAGAAAACTCAAAAAATCTTTTAAGTATGGAAACGCGGAGCTAAAAATAAACTCCGCGCGCAGTTGAGCAAATAGCCTCGCGTTGAACGCGACTGCTAGTCAAAATAGCCTCGCGTTGAAACGCGACTGCTAGTCAAAATAGCTTCGCGATTTAAACGCGACTGCTAGTCATAATAGCCTCGCGTTGAAATGCGACTGCTAGTCAAAATAGCCTCGCGTTGAAATGCGACTGCTAGTCAAAATAGCCTCGCGATTTAAACGCGACTGCTAGTCAAAATAGCCTTGCGATTTAAACGCGACTGCTAGTCAGAAATAGCCCCGTGTTTCAAACGCGAGGATGACGCGATAACTTCGCGTAAGAAGAAGACCAGAGTTCTTCTCTATTTTCTCCTTTCTTCCCAAGCCTTACGACCGGAGAACGGCGATCTCGCCGGTTCAAAAATGGCTGGTCGGTTAAAACCGAGCCAAAACACTCCAAAATTGATTTAAGGAGTCTAAAAGTTGAGAATTTATACCTCCAATTGGTGTAGCATGAATTGGCTCGCCATTGTAGCCACTACCTCGGCCTCCGCCGCCGCTGCTAACGCCGGCCGCCGATGGTGAGGAGGTGCGCACGCCGTACTCTTCTTAGATAACATCCTAGTGATGAAGATCTATGGAAAGTCGAATGAAGTTCGGTTGAAGATCATTCCTTCAAACTGACTCGCCTAAATCGCCTGAGCTTTGAGCTCTGAGCACTTAAAATTCTTCGGATGAAATGGAGAAGAAGAAGAGCTTGAGGCTCTATTTAAAATGATCCGCCTCTTGGTATTTGGCGCGAAAGACAAAGCAAAGTAATTACTAAGCTATTACTGAGTAATTACTGAACAGTTAATGAGCAATTACTCACTGAAACGCAAAGCTATTTAGCTCCGCACAAGTGAACAAAACGCGAGATAAACTTGGTGTTTTAACTCTGTGTTTAAAGATCCAAAGTATTTCAAAATTTGCTAAGTTCTAAGTCATTTTGAAAACTTTGGAGGGGGTTCTGTTGGCAGTGAAAATTTCTAAGTAAATAGAGTTTTCCACAATAGAACGCGGAGCTAACTCTGTAGCCCGCGTTTGGCTATATTAGCCTCGCGTTTGAACAAAATGCGAAGATGTTTATTAGCTCCGCGTTAGTTCCGCATTCTGGTTCCTTAGCTCCGCGTTTTGATGAGATTATCTCCGCGTGAGTAGATAACCAGAATCTTAAATTGATTGAGATTATGATTTGGGCTTATCCAAATACCCGAATTGAATCCAATCAGAATTCCAAATCAGGAGATTCAAATCAAAACTAAGATATTTGATTAGAATCCTTGATGAGAACAAATTCTATTTAGATAGAAACTCTCAAATCATCCTAGGGCTATAAATACCCTCTTGGGGAAGCCCTAGGGGTCTTTTTTTTCGGCACCTGAGATCCCTTGCTGAAGTTTTAGAGACGTTCAAGTTACGCACAGAGCCTTGAACGAATCAAGACCAGAGGAGATCGATTCTACAGTTGGTCGTCACCTTCAAGAGAGAAGAGTTCGACGCCCGATTGTCCAAAGGAACTACTATAGATCCCATTGTCACAGATCCCACACAAATCTTATTGTAAAAGAGAGAGATTGACATATAAAATCCTCTCGTTTGTTCTTTTTATCTTGTTCACTTGCATTGTAATCTAAGTTGTATTCAATGGAAGGAAGCAAAACTTTTGCGGCGAACACTCCTTGAGTATGCTTTGAACTACAGTTGTGATCGAGTCATCCTTGTTCACTAGTAACCAGATCGGATTGGGACTGCCGAAAATGTTGACAGTAATAAGCATCCTGCTGCTCTTGCTAGCCATTAAAAAATTTTGTGTAATAACTGAAAATTTGATAGCAAAATGAATGCTATAAATAAAAATTTCGAGTCCAAAAAAAAGAAAATACAAAAAACACAAAACAAAATAATGAAAAAAATGAAAAAACAATAAAAGAAAAAAGAAAAAAAACTAAAAAAGGCATATGTAAATATATACTATTATATGTAATAATTTTACCGTCCAATGCTGCCAAGGTAGCGGGAAAAGGAAATCAATTTCTCATCAACTTTATCGTACTATGGGTAAGAGTATGAAATCAACAGCCCAAAACTCAAGAAGCAATGGGAAGAGAAAATATTTGGCATTTAAGCCCAAATAAAATTCTCAACAACTCATCATGCTGAAGGAAATAGTATGGCTAGTCTAACGTAAACGGCGGTTGGTAAGGCACACCAAATCTGTTAATAGCTGGAGATTTACTAAAAATCCAATAACAAATATGACGTTACAATATTCTTATCCAATTATAAGAATACATAGCAACCCAATGCCAATAAAGTAAAGGGAAGAGGAAATCATATCCTTAACAACTCATCATACTGAGCTAAAAGCATGAACTGCCAATGCTGTTAAACTAAAGGGAAGAAAATAATTTTCTTGCCAACCTATCATGCTAGGGAATAAATCATGAATTGCCCAATACTGCTAAAGCAAAGGGAAGATGACACATTTCTCGCTAACACATCATACTGAGTTAAAAAACATGAACTGCCCAATACTGTTAAAGTAAAGAAAAGAGAGGAAATTCTCGCCAACCCATGATGCTGAGATAAAAAGTATGGACTGCTCAATGCCAATAAAGTAAAGAGAAAAGAAAATCAAAATCCTCGTAAACCCTATTATACTGGAGGTAAGAGTATGAATCAATAGTCCAAAGCTCAAAAGGCAATGGAAAGACATTTAAACCCAAATAAAATTCTGGACAACTCATCATGCTAAGAGGAATAGTATGGCTTGCCCAATGCAAATGATGATTAGTAAAGACAGTTCAAATCTATTGATACCTGGGGATTTGCTAAAAAATCTATGAACCTGTCAGGTTAAACTCTTATTTCTGACTACGAGATTTGATTCATCTCACCCATATCACTTCATATACTCATTCCTTACAAACATGTCATATTAAGCTCTCACATCTGACAGTGAAATTTGAATCATCTCACTCATTTCACAAGTCATCCCATATACACTTCGATAACAATCATTTTGTGATCATGATTTGATCATCGGCTCTATCTACTTTCCATCCTGACCTGATCATCGGCTCTGTCACTTTCCAAGCGAATCATCCCGTAAACATGTTAGCCATACCTTTGTCTATAGTCTTGCGATTCTGACCTAATCACCAGCTCTGTTTACTTTCCAAGTGAGTCACTCTATGATCCTAACCAATCATTGATTATGTCTGCTTTCTAGGTGAATCACCTTATAGATATGTCAGCATACCTCTATCTATGGTTTTGAAAGCCTAATCCGATCGACCAGTTTTGTCTGCTTTCCAGACTAGTCACTTCCTAATTTTAGATTGATTATGTCTGTTATCCAGGCGACTCACCCCCTAATCTCAAATCGATTATGTCTGTTATCTAAGTGAATCACCATGTTTCTGTCTATTATTCAGGCAAGTCACTATCATAACAAATATTGAAACTCAATTTGTTAAGACCACACTATACCCGTAGCAAGTTCCAAACTCATTAAAAATCAACAAACAAGATCTTGAAAACATTAAAGGGGGTCTTGTAGGAAGAAATTTTTTTTTTGAACTCTACAGATTTGGGCCACAGGAGGTGAATAGCCTCACGCACACGAGGCTAACAGCCTCGTATGACATTAAATAGCCTTGTGCGAGGCTAATAGCCCCGCGCCAGGTTAATAGCCTCGCGCAGGGATGACAGCCTCGCTCGCGCGGGTTTGATTTTGTTTCCAAAGAGGATTTTCTTTTTTATTTTTATCAGAATTCCAAACCCAATAATATCCAATTACTCTGAATTAAATATTTCAAATCCAACTGAAATACAAGTTCAGAGATTGAATTGTGATAGTATTCCATCATTATATTCTAAGAAAACTTCTAAAGCTATAAATAGGGAGTTAAGAGGAGAATTTTGGAAGAAAAGAGAAAGGGATGAGCAACTTTGGAGATCTTTGGCAGATTGAAGGCACGCGAACCAACAGTAAGAAGTAGCCAACCAGAAGCTTTTTCATCAATTCTTCACGTTCAAGACCAATTCAAGTATCAAATCATCCACGAAGTACGAGATTGACGCTCTATAGGCACATTAAGAATCCGCATGTTTTGTAAAAGAGAGTGATAAAGTTTAAATCCTCTCGTTTGATTTTATTTTGCTTCTCTTTTATTTATTTTGAGATTATTGTAGTTACAAATCAATGACAATGAAAAGAAGTGCAAGTTTTGTAGGAAACAACCAGGTGCTTGTTCCACTCTAAGGAGGGAAGCGACTCTTTTGTTCATGATTTTGTTTGTGTAACGCCCCACATCTTAAGGTACAAATAAAATTCGATAACGTATTAAAAATAAATATGCCAAGCCTAAAATTACAATAAATAAAAGGAATACTACTGCCACATGGTTATACACACACACACAATGAGAAAACAATGTGGAATTAAAATAATTAAATTTATTTCAATAAATTAAACCAAATAAAAGAATACCAGAGAATGCCAAAGAGTAGTAACACTTATTACAATTCTAGAATTTTACGTTCCAAAATAAAAATGGAAATGAATAACAATATCTTTTTATTATGATAAAAGATAATATGTAAAACGAAATTATCTCATAAAATTTGTTGCAGAAACACCAACTATATCTCTGTTTGTTCCTCGAGATATAGATTCAATTCAACTGTATTGTGTCTTCCTCGATAACTTACAAATCACTAGTATTTGGACGTGACAAACCAGGATCATCAGAATGGCCTACTAAGTATTACATAAAGAGGAATAATAATACACAAGCTCTTTATATATAGTGTATTACAAGTGGAAAACCCGTGCAAATATTTAAAATATTTTGTTGTATTTATTTTTAGAAAAAGTACAATGGAATATGTTAATTACATTATTATAATAAGTAAATCTAGATATATTTTTTTAAGGGGAGGTTGAATGGAACCTTGAAATGTGCTAACAATAGATATGCACAATATATCTAAATGCTTTAAGTGCAACTTCATATCAAATACTAAATTGTTAGTATGGCTATTTAAAATCTATAACTCCTATAACAATATCTTAAATGAAAGATAAATTTTGATATACAAAACTTTTTTGGACAACTCAAAATCAAATATTTGGACATAATATATAATATGGATTATAGAGAAAAAAAAGTCATTGAGAAGCATACTCACCAAATTAACTGGGAAAGAAATGAGGTATTGCAGTATTAACTATATTTAGCCAACTTAATCGGTAAGAATGTGTACTGGAACTATTTATAACAAAACACAATATAAAACTAAATCATATTGGTTCTGTTAAAACCCATACATTACAGTAATTTTTTGAAGCTAGGATGATAATTGAGGGTAATTATTTTATATTCTAACATATTCCCATAATCAAGTGCCACACTTGGCCCAATCTTAGGCTTTTCGTAGTGATATTAAAAAATCTTAAAGCCCACACATTTAATTTGCATTTTGTGGGATATGAACCTGAGTTATTGTGAGAATTAAGAATAAATTATTTTATATCTTAACAATCTCAAATAAGTAATAGCATAATAAACTCCAAGACAAATAAATAAACTTCCAAATAATGCACATAATCTTGGATACTTCAGTTATTAGCAAATTCTTTTTTATACTTTTATTTTTTAAAATAATAATTCAGATATATCTATATTTTTAATATTTAAATTTTTAACACAACCTAGTATTGTGATTCAAACTTAAAAATAAAAATTAATACTTCAAATAATTTGTGCAGTATTTATGAAACATGCTGTTTTCAATTTAAACAAAAATAATCAAATTATAATAAACACCTTAAGGAAGTATGAGTTTTCAATAATTCATCTTAATTAAATATACAAGAGTTAGGAAAAAATTTATAATATAACTATATATAAATAAAATATGAATATTATTATGGATTTGACTGTCTTTACATTGGAGACTAAAATTTATTTAAAGTTTTAGAGAGCCTCCTAGTAATCTCATATACAATTAGTAAAATAAAAAGAAGTATATAAACCACTTAAAGGAAATTTAGAGAGTTTCAAAAATACAATAAATAGTAAAGAATATTATCTTTTTTACTATTAAATTCCAAATAAACTTGGTAACATGAAATGTGGGGAAAATATATACCAAATATCATATCTACTATTTTACTAAGTAAAACTATTGATAATTGCATCAAGTGAGAAACCTGCACAAAGTTTTAAAAATATTTGGAGATATTTTATTTTTTTTTGAAGGTTGAGTAAAATTTGTTGTATTAAGGAATATGTTTTTTATATGTTATCAAAATTAAGTGAAAGCATCATTAAAATATTAAGACCAATTTCAAATATTAAGACGTGCAATTATTGGTATAATTTTTTTCTAAAAGTTTGCTAATTGATTTCAAGTTAATACCAAGTAATGTGTGACCATAATTTTTTTCTACTAAAAATCAAAATAATTATCTTCAAATATGTAATTTATTGATATTTTATTGAATTTTAATTATATTATACTTTATTTTGTCTTGTATGAGTTTAGATATTTTCCACCAAGTTGGTTGATAAAAATAGATATAGATTATAATTGTTTTCTAGATTCATATTTATTAAGATTGATGAGAAATAGTTTTTAATGTAACCATATCTAAAACCTTATAGTTCTTCAAAAAAGTAAATAAAGTTTAAAAAAATTTAATTAGATTAATTCATCAAATGAACATATTTAATATTTTTTTTATTTTTTTGCAACATTTAATAAAGAAAGAGATTTAGTTTAAGAGATCCAAAAAGATTTTTCAATATAAATGCTCAAATTAGAAATCATGATTTTAATAGTTGCACCTATTATGAATATAAATTCAAAATAGTATTTTTTTTACCATGAATATAAATTTGAATATAAAAGAAAAATATTAATACTTAGATTTTTATCTTCTTTTTCTCATAGGAAAACCTTTGAAATTTAATCCTCTTACATATTTTTTTATTCAATAATAAATATGATTAAACTTTTAGATTCCTAATAGTAAAATCAAATTAATGTAATAATTTTTCCTATGGATAAAAATAAAGTTGCATGAAATACTAACCATGAGAAAATCTTCAGTGACCAAAAGTAAAACAAGTCTAACTCCAAAATAAATGAGAAATAATATCAATTTAGAGATAAGCAGAAATAAATGTTTAACAAATAAATATTTTAAATGCATTTCAATAAGAAGATAATAGATAAGTAGTTGGTTTTCGGATGAGCTTAAGTTTCGAAACATATGACTGTATGTTTTCAGATTGATGAACTTCTTGGTATCTAAAGTGCAATTGATAAGCTTATTATATTTCTCAATTTAATAAATAATGGAAAAGGTAGTTAGAGATATTTTAGGAGAAACTAAAAACAACTAATTTTTTCCCTAACAATCTTCCGTGTGTAGAAAAATGCCTCCGGTTTGAGAAGTAATGGATTTCAATTATATATATTTTTGAATTTTCTTATTTTTTAGATCTCAATTTTATAAAGTAGTTTTGAATTTTCTAATTTTTGAAATGTCTATGTAACTACTTTCCCCACAATGTAACTAATTCCCCACAATGTAACTATTCCCTCCAACCCAACAGCCTCATTCATTTCCACTACCTAATTTTTTAAAATTATAAATAAAAAATTCAGAAAACTACCGTATGGCCCAAACCAATTTTATCAAATTTCTAAATTTTCTATTTTATATTGTGTTATTTTCTCTCGCCTCTTCACTTAGTAGTATAGTAAGATATATACATAATGCACACAAATAAATAAAATAGAAAACATATGAGAGTATCAAGAAAATTATATCTTGTAAATTGTGAACTATAAATCTAATATACTTGTTTTGAAAATAATAATAATAATCAACTAATAGTAAATACATGTTATTAATGTTACTGAACAAATATAACAAAATAGAAATAAATATGTATATAAAATATGATGCATCGTATTAATGTCTATTATGAATTACTTTGGAACTTTCAGGAGAAAAAAGACACATTTTTAAGAGCATCCCATTCATACCTGGGACAACATTCTCATGACTACTAGTACTGTTCCAGAACCGTGCCGCAGGTACTTACAAAAAACACGATGGATGAGTTTATGCTTTCATGCTCAAAACTCTGTAATATGACATGAAAGCTGATCCAGTAATCGCCCCAAGACCTTCTAGGTTACATCTCTAAAATTCAACTACGCGGTCTAAAAATGTATTGTTCTCAAAGTACATGTTCAAGTTCCTTCGTTCAGTTTCTCTTATCCCCATTATTTAATTAAATATTCAAAGAGTAACAATTTTACATGCTAGTATGTAAATAACAAAACTGTGGTGGGTCTTCCTCCACCACAGTAATATGTATCCCATTATTTAATTTTGACTATGGTGAGCAAAGGTGTCACAAGATAAAATGCAAATATAACTACGCAAAGTAACACTAATTCATCGATGGCAGTACAAGTTAAGTATGTTTCATAGATAGAAATAAGATTAACAAACTGTCTAAATATTATTTAAAAATGTATCTCAATTCTTACTCTAGTTAATATTTACCAAGCAATACTAAACTTTGTTCCTTAGATCTAAATCAAAATGATATCAAATGATTGTGAGGAAATCTGTTTTAGCTACAAAAATAAGTCTATTTATAAGGAAATAAATATCTGATATCAAATAGGGTAATTGTGCTTTTCTTACTATAATAATTATATTATGATTTTTAGTGCACCTCCATTTTAATTATATAGAATTTTGACAGTGGATAAAATAGAGTAGGATTAAAGGTAAAAATATAAAGGTTTTATTATTAGATAAATAATAAGTTATATTTTATTAAAAAACTAATTAATAAGAGGCTAATTCATCATCTGGATCAAATAATCTCATAGCATATAGCACTTAAATGTGCCTACATGCAATTATGTGAATATTATGTGCTATATATTAAAAAAATTAATTAATCATAGTTTGGTTGAAACATTAATTGAAGTGATCCTATGATTTTGATGCGAGAGAAAGATAAACATGATATAGTAATAAAATGAAGCTTTGGGTTGGTGCGACACTAACAATATTTTAATACATATTACTAGAAGATAGCAATGTTAAGTTTCAGATAATAAATTTTAGAAGGTCAAAGAAAAACAAATATAAAAGGCTCATATATTAAGAGGAAACCACTTTCCTTTATTTAGTACGAAAGAGACCACTCAAAAGTCCAACAAATAATCTTCAATCTCCTTTATCTTCTTCCCTTCTCTGTTCCTTTTTTTTTTTTTTTTTCAACTGTGCATTATTTTTACGTATAAAAAGAATTGGGAAGAAAGAGTTGTTGGTTGTTAGGTTGTTAGGATGAGATAAGGTTATTGGATAAAATTGGTTATTACAATTTAGATTTTTTTTAAAAAAAACAACCCTATCTTATTTATTTTATCTTAAAAAATAATTATGATAATAAATTAAAACTAAATAATAAGAATATAATGAAATAATCTTATCTTTAAAATAATCATATTATTACTTGGTAAAGCAAGATAAAAATTTTAAAAAAAAATCAAATATAGTGGAAGAGGCATGTTACAATCTACCCACTTTAAAAGAAATTTCGTTCTCGAAATGTAATTCATGAGCAAAACAACTATATGGATATCCATTAGAAAAGATAAACAATGGAGAAGGGCCAATAAATATCAGTAGACACTATAATATAAAATAGTAAGGTAGAAATGATAGGTCAACTATTACATAATAAGAACATAAGGAATTTCATATCGAGTAAGGAGTCAAAATAGTAATAGATAAATAAATTTTCGGAACCAATTGATAAGATAGGGATAAAATAAGTAGATATATGTATGTATATATGACAGTAATGCTTAATAGAGACTTTACACAGAGGTCAAAGTCAAATCTAAACTCTGATACCATTGTAACACTCTACATTCTAACGTACGAGTTGTTCAACGATGTATTTAAAACGAATATGTCTAGTCTAAAAGTAAAATAAATAAAGAGAACACTACTGCCATATGGTTATATATACATATACAATGGGATAACAATATTGACTTAAAACAATAAATTTATTTCAATAAACTTATAACCAAATGAAATAACATAAAGTATCCCAAAGAGTAGTAACACTTATTACAATTTTAAAATTTTATGTTCCAAAATACAAATAGAAATTGATAACAATGTCTTTCTTATTATAATAAGAGATAATTGGTGAGACAAAATTCTCTCATAAAGTTTGTTGCAAAAATACTTACTTTATCTTTACTTGTTCTTAGAGGTATTGATCCAACTATGGTGGGTTTTCCTCCTTGGTCACTTGAAAATCACTTGTATCTGAACGTGCCAAATCAGAATTATTAGAATGACCTAATCAGTATTACAAGAAGAGTGATATAACACATAGGCATGCTCTATGTGGTACATTATATATACATAATTTATCAAAATGAATAAAAAAAGAAAATATGTGAGAGTATCATGAAAACTATATTTTGTAAACTGTGAACTATAGATTTGATTCTACTTGTCTTGAAAATAATGATAATTAACTAATTAGTAAACACATTATTAATGACACTGAGCAAATACAGTAAAATGAAAATAAATGTATACAAAACATGATGTGTTGCATTAATCTCTATTGTGAATTAATTTGGAATTTTTAGGAGGAAAAAAGACATATTTTTAGAGCATCATATATGTGTGTGTGTGTGCGCGCGCGCGCGTGAGTGCGTGCGTGCGTGCGTGTGTGTAGGATAAGGGCCTCATGACTTACTACTCTAGAATTGTATCATAGGTACTCAGGAAAAACATAATAGATAAGTATACACTTCCAAGCCCGAAGCCCTATAATATCACATGACAAGTGATCCAATAATCATCCTAAGACCTCCTAGGTTAGCTTTGTAAATTTCGGCTATGCAATCTAAAAATGTATACATCTCAAAGTATGTGTTCAAGTTTCCCTATTCAGTTCCCTTTAGCCCTATTATTTAATTTAATATTTAAATAGTAACAATATGCAAACTAGTATGTAAATGACAATATATAATGAATACTTATATACATTAATTTTGACTATGGTGGGCAAATATGTCACAAGACAAAATGCACATGTAACTGTATAAAGTAACATTAATCTATTGATGGCAATACAAATTAAGTATGATACATAGATAGCGTTAACAAACTATCTAAATATTATTACAAAAATGCATCTCAACTCTTACTCTAATTAATATTTCCCTGGCAACACTAAGCGTTGTTCCTTTTATCTAAATCTAAATGATATTAGCTAATTGTGGTAAAATTTGGTTTTATAACAAAAAAGTATATTTGTATGGAAATAAATATTGGATGTCACAATAATTGTAATCTTCTTATTATAATAAGTGTATAATGATTTTGTGTTTCCCTCCCTTTAATTATATACAATTTTGTATGGTAGAAAAAAAAGTAGGATTAAATATAAAAATATAAAGGCCTTATTATTAAACAAAAAAACAAGTCATATTTTATTATAAAACTAATTAATAAGAGGCTAATTTATCATCTGGATAAAATAATCTCACAGCGTATATGCACTTAACTGTGCCTACATGCAATTCTAGGAATGTTATGTGCTATGTGTTATAAAAAAAAATTAATTAAACATAGTTTGGTTGAAACAGTAATTATGGTGATCCTATGCTTTGATGCAAATGAAAAATAAACATAATATATTAACGAAACGAAAGCTTTGGAATGATGCCACACTTACAATATTACAATACATATAAATAAAAGATAAGCATTTTAAGTTTCCATAATGAATTTTAGAAGGCAAAGGAAAAAATATATATAGAAGCTCATATATTAAAAAGAAAACACTTTCTTTTATTTAGTACGAAAGAGACTTCTCAAAAGTCCACAAATAATCTCCAATCTCCTTTCTCTTCTTCTCTTCTCTGTTTGCCTTTTTTTTCAACTGTGTATTTTTTTTTTTTTTACAAAAAAGATAATTTGGAAGAGAGAGTTGTTGAATAGATAGGTTGTTGGGATAAGGTAGGATTATTAGGTAAATTTGGTTGTTATAATTTTGAGTTTTTTAAAAAAAAAAAAAAAAACTAACCCTATCTATTTATTTTATATTAAAAATAGTTATGATAATAAATTAAATATAAACAATAAGAATATAATGAAACAGTATTATTTTAAAATAATCATATTATTATTTATTAAAGCAAAATAGATATATTGAAAAACAATTTTTTTAAAATATAGTGGGAGAGGCGTGTTACAGCATGTGGTGAACTGCTGAGTGATCTTACGATGCAACTAATGGAAGGAGTTGATAGATCTTGCGTGAGGACTATTGTACCAGCTTCTTGCACATTATCTAGGATCATGGAGAAGGCCCTGCATAGCATGCTATTGCTGGCATCTTGGAGTCAAACTGCAGTGCAATTACAACAATGTGATCGGATGGACCCGAGTACCATTACATTTCTTTCCCGAATTTGGGAGTTTAAACTTGAGTTTTTGCTGGAGATGGCTCATGAGAGAGGCTTATGGTTCTTAAACTCAGAGTCTGATTAATTAGAAATTTTTTATTGCAGAGTCGAAATTGTTTCGACTTCATCGGCGTTATATGGGCCCTTAGTTGACTCATGACGTGACTCGGTCTCTTCTGGCGATGATGTGTCATGGGGACCATCTTAGTTCCTGCGAGGTATAATCGATGGTCTAGTAAGTGGGAGGTGGTGCTTCTCCCTTATTGATATGTGATTTCGAGACTTTTCACCAGGACTTGAGGGAGAGTATCAATCCGTTGAGTTCACTGACCTCGGTGCAAATGATCTGAAAGCTTGGATCTTCCAACTCATGCGATACATTTGAGATTGTCCCATCATCTTCTTGGGAAGGATTATGCTGG
The DNA here is from genome assembly GCA_036321105.1 of Dracaena cambodiana. Lineage (NCBI taxonomy): Eukaryota > Viridiplantae > Streptophyta > Magnoliopsida > Asparagales > Asparagaceae > Dracaena > Dracaena cambodiana. The sequence goes on from JAYEPQ010000003.1 coordinate 18,406,005, forward strand.
CTTGTCTGTCCTTTATACTGGGTGTTCGATATAATTTAATGGGAATACTTGATTGTGTTCCTATATATGTCACAAAACTGTTTGTGTAAAGATCTGCCTGACTAGATTGTCTAGATAAGACTATGTCCGAACTTAGTATGCATGTACGAACTTAGTATGCTTGTAAATTTTAGAATAGAACAAACACATAGAGAGAAATAAAGTTTAATGAGGTTCCGTCGAGATAATCTTGGACATCCTAAAGAGGAATGATCGTTCAACAAATAATTTATTAATATAGAAGATTACAATATTTTAGGACCTCTCTTTCCTCTATCAAACTTTTGAATTCTCTCAATAGCTTGAGAATTTGTCCCCTTCCTCTATGGATTTAGAAGGGTATTTATAGCAAAGAATTTATAGGAGTAAAAAGATCACTATTGATTTGCATCTATTAGTTTCCTTTTGGTGGATAGATTCAGTTTTATGAGTGTTGATTTTCTCACCCTTTGTCGATTTGATAAGTATTTTGAACATATTTTGGACTTTGTTATCTTCCATGTAAGATAGTTGCTTGGTTGGTCTTGCCAGATTTGAAAGTTATATAGTTAAAAAATATAGATTATTATGGTAAGAGGGGTGAATAATTTTTTTTTTTTTTGGCTAGTGACAAATAAAAAGATTTAAAGAAAGCTTTTAATAAAGAGAGGTGTGAGGAGGGTAAATGAAAAAAAAAAAAAAAAAATCATGATACTGAGCATTCACTGGATGGTTAAGATGTTAAGCACGTGCAATCTCGGCCTTCTAATAAATCTTTGGATGGTTAAGATTTTCTTGAATGCAAATAATAGAGTTATATGTGTTAGTTTATGATATTAGTATGATGTTATTTTAACCAATCACTATTTTAGTGGGTGACTAAATCTAATTTGAGAATGTTGATTATGGGCTGACCTCTAGCAAGGGACTCGACTATAAAGCCAAAATAAAAGACATGGCGTCAATTTGGGGTCAATAGGGAAGATACGAGTAAAGAGAGGGGAGAAGAGGCGGAGGAGAAACCGATCGAAGGAAATTGAGAAGGAAACATCTCAAATTCTGATGGAATCGGTCTTTTCTTTTAGAAGATCCTCCGCCTCCTGCTCCTCCTCTAACCAAACAATGGGACTGATCTCAAAACAAGACTCCTAATCTCTCCCGATCCGAGACGACGGTGACCAATTCATCGTCGTCATCATCATCATCATCAGATCGGAATCCCTAGTCCCAACCCCGTGATCCTACGCTGTTGATGTATCTTCTCCTCGCCGATCCCCACTGGAATGCGAAGGAACCTCGCTACGAGTTTCTTGGCATTCTCTCTCATCAGGTCTTCCGGTTCTCCACCCTCTTCCACCGGAGGGACATCTGCTTCTGCCTCTCCAGAGATCGATGGGATAAGGAGTTCGCCAAACTGCAGGCAGGCTGAGTTCTATTGATCCGTCCTTCCATTCTAGGGTTTCTGTTTCTTCTTCTATTTTGTTCTTTGTATTCCGTTAGGTGTTGTAGAGAGAAAGGGAGGTATGGGATCCTCTCAGGGGTCCACTCTGGCGACGGCTGCGGCTGATGTGGACGTCTGCTTGGTGGATCTGCTGCCGCTTTACGTGAAGGAGCTGATCGCCGGGGGAGCAGCTGGGGCTTTCTCTAAGACCGCGGTCGCCCCGTTGGAACGGGTGAAGATACTTTTGCAGGTTGGTCGGTTTATTTTCTTAGAGCTATTTCTTTATGTCCTTGCATGCAATTTTGAAATTTAGGAATTAGGAGAATTTGACCATTTTAGTTATTTTAATATATTAGCAACTTGTTCCGTGGTTTTGAGAAGAAAATATTTCTATTAGATGCTTCATTGAATGCTTAAAATGCTTATAATTTGCACCATATAGCTGTTCTTCGCTCTTTTCCATGCTTCAGCTAGGAGTATGACATAAACGAAAGAGAGTCTTCCTTTTGAGTATCGTTAATCACCAATCCATATTGCAAAATTTTGCAAGTATAGTTCAACCATGTAGAAGTGGACAAGATGATGGTTGGCTAGTATTGTCTCCATGCATATGAGTGAATCTGAGAACGAGGGTGATATGGGAGGTGAGAAATATTTGAGAAGTTTCAACTTGCACAGGAACATTATTAAAGTGAGAATTAAACCATCCAAATGGACCAACAATATTTAAATATAGAGGACTAATTTTTTCTAAGTGGGGATGTGGGTTTATATGTCCAAAATAGACATTTCATTCTAGATATGTAATAGTTTTATAGAAAGCAGGAGGTTATTGGGGTCACTAGACCCAATGCATAACAGCGTAGGCGGGTGCCTAAGCATTACCTAGGGCACAAGTTAAATAAGAAGAAAGTTCAATAATATAGTAGAGAAAAAAGGGAAAAACAAAGGATTTTAGTATCTTAGTTCTTGTAGTCTGAGTGCTTCTCTAACTTTGCCACATTGCTTATTGCCACCTCTACAAGATGCACCAAGGGGAGAAATTGGTTAAGTATTGATCCATAACCTTTCTATGAGAAGTGACTTGGGTTAGGACCTACTTTGTATTCTTTAAATTTGTAATGTCTTGCATCCTAAGGTATGAGTTTGATAATGTATCGAAAACGCATGCTCCAAACCTAAAATACATGAAAATTCATCACATACACATATATTTAGGAATGAGAATAGACACGTCCATGAGGTTACTTTTTGGCTCGAACCATTCAAAATTTTGAGTTAAAAATGAAATTTTATTTTTCTAATTTAAAATTTTAAATAGACCAAATCAAAAATTGGCTCGTGGACTCACCCATTCGCATCCCTACATGTATTGATAAAATAAATCTGAAAGAAAAATGGACAAGATACTGGTCAAATCCAACTGTACGAGAGGATCTAAAAAAATAATCCTTATTATAAATTTGGGCTTAACATTTGCAAAAACATTATGAATAAAATAGAACGCTACTATATAACTTATTGAAATAGTAGAAAATGGACAAAATAAGATCCTCTCATAATAGCTCTCTGAGGAAGCACCTACTGAGCCTCTATTTGCTTCTTGAAGTAAGCTTCTAGGTCTGGTGGGTTCTCTTCCTCGGTAACCTTTAAATTATTAGTGGCTGGACGTGCTAGACTGGGATCGTTATAATGATCTACCAAGTGCATCAAAAGTGAGAGGAGTAACATGCAGGCATGCAATGCATGTACTATGATCTAACGAATGAAAAAAACAATTTCTCATTTAAATGTTGTGTATTGTATATCATTAATAACATTATGGATTGAAACCTTGATCTTGTCAAGAATAATGGATGAGTCGTATCATTATGTAGTAAAGTCATGAAGAGAATTACATGCATGTCATATGTGAATCTCTATAGAATCTTTATTAATTAGTTTGAAACCTTATGGAGGGAAAGACACATGCCTGTGCATACTCGAGATCGCGGCTCCATAATTTCTTATGTTGCTCCAAGACCGTTTCTCTAGGACTCTAAGAAAACATGGACTATTTAACACTGCCAGGTCCGAAGCCCTATAATATGACAGTGATCCAGTAATCACCCAAGAGACCTCGTAGGGTAGGTCCCTAAATTTTGGTTGCACGACCTAAAAGTAAACCTCCCAAATATGTGTACAAATCCTTCTTTCAGTTCCCTCTTAACCTCGTTTGTTATATTTAATGTCATGTATATGAGGATTTGTTTTCTCTTCTTTCGGTTGGGTGCACCGTTCATGTCATGGGAAGACTTGCTCAGAACAGGTAATGGATCAAGTGGCATAAAAAATTATATATAACAAGTTCCATTCGATTTAATTTATTAATCTATGAGTATGGTAATGGTAATGGATATGCAAGTCTTTAAGAATCATGATATGAAAATTTAAAATAAAATACACTGAGAAAAGATGAAACTAAAAAAAGCAGAATCAAAGCTACCAATGAGCTACCAATGGACTCAATGTTGACTTGGTATCAATAGTATCGGGCTTAGCCACTGTTGGCATCACCAAGTGTGAAATTTCTAGGCTATGCTTGGGAGATTAGTTATGATGTATTTATGGGGTGTTTTAAGAATCATGATATGAAAACTTAAAATAAAAAACACTGAGAAAATAAGAAACTAAAAAAGCAGAATCAGAGCCAACAATGGACTCAATGTTGACTTGGTATCAACAGTATCAGGCTCAGCCACTGTTGGCATCACCGAGTGTGAAATCTCTAGGCTATGCTTGGGAGATTTATGAAGTGTTTTGGGGTGTTTTAAAGTGATGTGTTATGAGGTGTTCTAAAAAATCCTTATGAGTTTTTGGATAAGTGTTTTGGGATGTTCTCAGAACACCCAAGAACACTTGGATATGTATTTTGAAGTGTTTTTTAGAATACTTCAAATCGGGGTGTTTTACAGTGTTTAGAATTTTTATCCAAAACTATTCTTGTTCCAACTGTTTCCCGCGTCCTCTTTTTCAACTTTTTTTTTCACGTTGCCTCCTAGCCGAATCTCTCCCATGACCTTATTTTTTTCCACTTCTTTTCATACTGGCTTTTCTTCCAAAAAGAGCTACTATTTATTTGCGCAAAAAGAAAGAAAACCCGTCTTTTATTTTCTTTAAAGAGAAACAACAACAACAACAACTAAGCCTTTTATCCCAAGTATTTGGAGTAGGCTACATGAAACAAAAAAAGAATCACGCCGGATCGATCAATTTGATATTCCTTCTCCATTCATTTCTGTTAAGTAATATCTCCTTATTTAAACCTCTAGACTCCATATCTTTGCGTATCACCTCCATCCATGTTTTTTTCGGTCTTTTCTTCGTTCTTTTAACTTGTCTTACATTGATAAATTCTCCTCTTCGAACTGGTGAACTTGTAGGTCTACGTTGTACATGACCAAACCATCGTAAGCGATTTTCTCGTACCTTCTCATCGATAGGAGCTACACTTATCTTAGCACGAATATCTTCATTTCTCACTTTATCTCTCCTAATATTGCCGCACATCCAACGGAGCATGCGCATCTCTGCTACACTTATCTTCTGTGAATAACATTTCTTTGTAGCCCAACATTCCGTGCCATATAATAAAGTTGGCCTAATAGCAGTCCTATAAAATTTTCCTTTCAATCTTAACGGAATGTTACGATCGCATAAAACTCCCGTTGCTCTCCTCCATTTCAGCTAGCCAGCTTGTATCCTATGGTTAACATCATTATCGATCTCTCCATCATTATGAATAATAGAACCCAAATATTTAAACTGACTGCTCATTTGTATCTCTTGCCTATCCAGTTTTACAGCATTATAGTCTATGGTCCGGCGTTTACTAAATTTACACTCCATATACTCTGTTTTAGACCTACTCAATCTAAAACTTCTAGATTCTAATGTATACCTCCATAACTCTAACTTGGCATTTACCCCTGCTCTTGTTTCATCAACTAAGACAATATTATCAGCAAATAGTATACACCAAGGTATCTCATCCTTAATAGTTTTATTAAGCTCATCCATCACTATAGCAAATAAGAATGGGCTCAATGCAGATCCTTGATGTAATCCAATTGTAATAGAAAAATCACTTGTTAAACCACCACATGTTCTGACATTGGCCACTACTCCATCATACATGTCCTTAATTATGTCGATATATTTGATGGGAACTCTTTTCTTTATCAGTGTCCACCAAAGTATCTCTCGTGGAACTTTATCATAGGTTTCTCTAAGTCAATAAATACCATATACAAATCTCTATTTCTCTCTCGGAATCGCTCTATAAGTTGACAAAGTAAATGAATAGTTTCTGTTATCGATCGCCCCGTATAAATCCAAACTGCTTCTCCGATATTTTAATAGTTTGTTGCAATCTATGTTCAATTATCCTTTCCCAAAGCTTCATAGTGTGACACATGAGTTTTATTTCCCGATAATTAGAACAACTCTAAATGTCGCCCTTGTTCTTATACAGAGGTACTAGAGTACTCTTCCTCCATTCATTTGGCATTTTCTTAGTTTGCCAAATCTTGTTAAAAAGATCTGTTAGCCATCTCACACCAATCCCTCATAAGTATCTTCATATCTCTATAGGAATCTCATCTGGGCCAACAGTTTTTCTTGATTTCATCATCTTCAAAGCCTTTTTTACTTCACTCTTTGATTCTGCGCATAAAACTACAAGTCATATCCTCCCATTGAATAGTAAGATCTCCCAAATCTTGGGTAAAACTACCATTATATAATCTATCAAAATAATTTTTTCATCTTTGTTTAATCTCTTCGCCTCGAATTAGAACTGTCTGATTCTCATTTTTAATACACTTTACAGTACATAAGTTTTTAGACTTTCTCTCTCTTATTCGAGCAATTATATATATATATCCTTTTCTGCCTCTTTATTATCTAACTTCTCGTATACTTGTTTATATAATTTAGTTTTTGCATCCCTAACAGTTTTCTTAGCCTCCTTCTTTGCTAGTTTATACTTCTCAAAACTTATTCCATTATTATTATTATTATTCTTCAAATCTCTATAAAGGTCTCGCTTGATCTTAATAGCATTTTTTATTTTTTCATTCCACTATAATTTATCCTTACATGGTAGAACACCGCCCTTCAACTCACCAAATATATTTTTAGCTATCCTTTTAATGCAGCTAACCATTTTGTTCCATGTTACATTAGGATCATCATGGTCCCTCCAATCTGCTTCTTGTACTACTCTATCTACAAAATTTTTTTGATTATCTTCTCATCGCCACCACTTAATTTTAGGATCTAATTTATACTTTATTTTTCTAAGTTTCTGTCTAATTTGAATATCTAAAACTAAGAGTTTATGTTGGATAACTACACTCTTACCTGGCACTACTTTACAATCAATACAACTAGCTCTATCTACCCTCCTAGTTAAAAAGAAATCTATTTGGCTTGCATTCGATCCACTTTTAAAGAAATCTATTTTCTTTAAAGAGAATTTAGGATTTTATAGTGCAACTCAATTCCAATATGATCTCTTCTTCTATTTGAGAAATTATAATTTTCGACTCAATTCAGGTGAGTATGATTTATTACCTTTCTATTTTTAATTTTTTTATTAAATTCTCCAAATTATCATATCATTGTTTTTTTGTTTATTTAATTTTTCAATCAAAATCTCAAAAAGCTATAATGTAAATTTCTAAGAAACTTAGTAATATTCTGAAGGATAGTTTTTCTATATTGAGGGAAAAAATTAATTCGATTATGGAGTGAGCAAGTAAAGGATAATATAATGAGACATATTACCAGTCCAAAAGGACAACATTTTGTTTCAGATAAAATTATATTAATTTAAATATAATTTGTGTCGAAGGGTATTTTTGTCTTTTATATGTTAATAGAATCCATGAAAATCTATGAGAAACTTAAAGCAGATACTTAAACACTCCAAAATCCATGGTAAGAACACTCCAAAACACGTATCAACAAAACATTCCAAAACACACACTTTAAAAACACCCCAAAATACTATCTTTAGCATCCAAGCATAACCCTATAGATTTAGATTTTTTGCAGTTATATACAACCATAAAAAATTGCTAACATATGCATAACATCATAATGGACTCATGAAATACAAGTTATGAAAATGCATGTCACTAATTAAAACCAAAATAATGGTATTAATGCTAGTCGTTTGCAAACGTTTGCTCTTCGGCTAGTTGAGGAGAATGGGTAAAATTAAAAAGCGATCACGTTTTTGTCACCACAATATATATCTATTGAAACATCAATAAGTATCAAGTGCCACTATGGAAAAGTTGAAAAATCTCCTAACTAATGCGTAAGAAGTCAGGGCTTTAAATCTCACCAATAACAATTAAAGAAGGAACTGAAATATGGACGGTTACGATGTTTGTTAAAATAAAAGAAAAAGAAAATATTAATAAGTAATGCTATTCATACTGGTGGTTATTTAAAGGCAACTGTTTGTTGATTAATTAGAAGAAATATAGGAAAATAAGAAAATAATCATGTTGTATATACTCTGCTTTATTCCTGTATGATTTGCACATACCATAGTCTAAAAATCTTTTACTTGAAAAAAATACAATGGAACATCTTGAATCATAAGTTTTAGGTTTTTGTTGCCGTAAACTTTGTATGATTTGCATCCAGATATTAATGATATTATGCTCTTACTTTTTTTGTTTAACATCCAAGTTTAGACACACTCACACCCAATGTTGTAAATATCGAATATCGTGTGATCGTATCGGATGGATAGTTTTCATATCGGATACCGAGATATTGGACGATATATCGGAAATATGAGCCAATATTGGGTAGAGAGATTTTTTTTTTTTAAAACATGAAGAAAAAATGGGAAGAGGTGGATGATTTGTTGGGTTATTTAGCATGATACGGTTTGTTGAGTGAGATAAGATTGTTGGGGATTCGAAATTCAAACTCAAATATATTATTATTATAGTTAATAAAATCCAAAAGATAATATGCATAAAATGTTATTATCATCCGTAACATAAATATAGCATTACATATCATAGCATGCTATATATAATTGTATATACTATTCATGGGTATGGTGGGGTTGAGGACATTGAAAAATTTGTGTGCTAATAGGAGAAGAAATCTAAAACTGAATCCGAATCTTCTGCTGCTCATAACATTACCGGTGTTAAATTGAAACCTCTAAAAGAGGTATACAACAACTAAACCTTTTATCCCAAGTACTTGGGGTAGGCTACATGAACTAAAAGAGAATCATGCCGGATCGATCACATTGATAATCCTTCTTCATTCATTCCTATCAAGTGATATGTCCTCATTTAAACCTTTAGAATCCATATCTTCTCGTATCATCTCCATCTATATTTTCTTCGGTTGTCCTACGTTAAGCTCCCCTCATCAAACTGGTGCATTTATACGTGTACGTTGCACATGATCAAACTATCGTAAGCGATTTTCGATGGGGGTTACACATATTTTAGCACGAATATTTTCATTTCTCACTTTATCTCGCTTAGTGTTCCTGCATATATCCAACGAAGTTTGCGCATCTCTGTTACTGTGAATGACGTTTTTTTATAGCCCAGCAGTTCGTGCTATATAATAAAGTTAGTTTAATATCAGTCCTATAAAATTTTTCCTTTAGCCTTAACAGAATGTTACGGACGCATAAAACTCCTATTGTACTCCATTTCAACTAACCAGTTTGTATCTTATGATTGACATTATTATCGATCTCTCCATCATTCTGAATAATAAATTGATTGCTCACTTGTATCTCTTCCCTATTCAGTATCACAACACTATAGTTAAGGATTCGTCATTTACTAGATTTATACTCTATATACTCTATTTTAGACCTACTCAATTTAAAATCTCTATATTCTAATGTGTGTCTTCATAACTCTAACTTGGTATTCACTCCAGTTTTTGTCTCATCAATTGAGACAATATCATCAGTAAATAGCATACACTAAGGTATGTCATTCTGAATCGAACTAGTAAGCTCATCTATTACTATAGCAAATAAGAACATGCTTAATGCAGATTTTGATGCAATCCAATTGTGATTGAAAACTCACTTGTTAGACAACCATATGTTTTGACATTGGCCACTACTCCATTATACATGCCCTTAATTATATCAATATATTTGATGGGGACTCTTTGTCTTCATCAATGTCCACCAAAGCACCTCTCGTGGTACCTTATCATAGTTTTTCTGTAGGTCAATAAAGACCATATTCAAATCTATTTCTCTCATGGAATCACTCTGTAAGTTGAAGTAAATAAATAGATTCCGTCATTGATCACCCTGGCATTTGAATACAAACAGGTTCTTTAATATTTTAACAATCTGCCCTAATCAATGTTCAATTACCTTTTTCTAAAGCTTTATAGTATGACACATAAGTTTTATTTCACGATAATTAGAACAACTCTGAATATTACTCTTGTTCTTATGCAAAAGTACTTGGATACTCTTCCTCTATTCATTTAGTATTTTCTTAGTTTGCTAAATGTTATTAAAGAGGTCTGTCAGCTATCTCACATCCATCTCTTCTAAATATCTCCATAGTTCAATAAGAATTTTATTTGGACCAACAACTTTTCTTGATTTTATCATCTTTAAAGTCTCTTTTATTTCCGATTCTTTAATTCTATACATAAAACTACAATTTATATCCTTATACTGAATAGTAAGGTCTCCTAGATCTTGAGTAAAACTACCATTATATAATTATCAAAATAATCTTTCCATCTGTGTTTAATCTCTTTGTCGTAAACTAGAACCTTCTGATTCTCATCTTTAATACACTTTATAGTACATAAGTCTCTAGATTTTCTCTTATTCGAGCAATTCTATATATCCTTTTTTACCTCTTTATTGTCTAATTTCTCATACACTTGTTTATATAATTTAGTTTTTATATCTCGAACAACTTTCTTAGTCTCCTTAGCTAACTTATACCTTTCAAGACTTGTTCCATCATTGCTCTTCTTTAAATCTCTATAAAGATCCCGCTTGATCTTAATAATATTTTTTATCTTTTCATTCCACCATGATATGTCCTTTAATGGTGGAGCATCGCCCTTCGACTCACTAAATATATTTTTAGCAACCATCTTAATACTGCTGGCCATTTGGTTCCATGTTACATCAGGATTATCATGGTTCTTCCAATCTGCTTCCTGTATTGCTCTATCTACAAAAACTTATTGATTATCTTTTAATTACCACCACTTAATATTATGATCTAATTTATACTTAACTTTTCTAAGCCTTTTCCTAATACGAATATCTAAAACTAAGAGTCTGTATTGGGTTACTACACACTCACCTGGCTCTACCTTACAATCGATGCAACTACCTATATCTACCTTCTTAGTTAAAAAGAAATCTATTTAACTCGCACTCGATCCACTTCTAAAAATAATCAAGTGAGAAACTCTCTTTTTAAATCAAGTATTCGCTAAAATCAAATAATAAAACAAAATCTAGAATTGAGTTACTTGCTTCATTTCTTTCTTCAAAACCAAATCCTCCATGTACACTATTAAACGCACTACGACTTAGTTCCTACATGCCCGTTGAGGTCACCACCAATAAATAGTTTTTCTTTAGCGGGTATCCCTTGTATCATCTCCTCAAGATTCTCCCAAAATTGACGTTTACTAGATTCATAAAGTCCTACTTGTGGTGTATAGGCACTAATAACAATAAGAATCTCTCCATCTAAAATATGTTTAAGTAATAAAATTCTATCACCCTTTTTCCTAACATCCACTACATTCCCAAGTAATTGTTTATCTATGATCACACTTATTCCAGTACAATTTCTATCTCTATCCGTATATCAAAGTTTATAAGCTAAAAACTCTATTACTTTAGTTTTCTCACCTACCCATTTAGTCTTCTGCACGCACAAAATATTAATCCTCCCTCTAATTATAATATTATCTTAACTTTACCAATTTACCTGTAAGGAAACCTATATTTTATGATGCAAACCGAATCCTGTGTTCATGAGCTAATTTTTTTACCTCCACCCGCTCATTAAGGTGTGAGAACTCTCTTATATTTGACACCACATCCTAGCTCCGATATGGCGCGTCATTCTGGGCGACGACGTAGCAACCCTCACATATTTTTCACTGTACCCGGACTCTGATGTAGCGCACCGCTCAATAGGAAATGCCTAAACGAAATTTATTTTTTGGCTCATATCATAATATGTGATAATATTTTACGCTAACCGTCACATGCCTACCACAGTGCTATTCCTTTATTCTGGGTTGGGATAGATAGTGAAATGATAAATTTTTAAGTACAACACTAGAAGAGTTAAACCTCTAAAAGAGGTATAGGAATAAAAATGCATTTTAAGGTTGAGTTTGCCTGATGGGTGCAAAGCATGATCAAGTGTTTCTCTTATGCAGCCTGACCTTTGAAAGTTTAGTTGAGTGACGCTATATATTGTTATCTTCTTGACTATTTATTTTTCCTTGAGATTGATCTCTCTCATCTCCTTAAGTTCATCATTCTTAAAAGCTTCTGAGTAGAAAATTCACTTCAGAGTTACCCTTGCCATTTTTGATATTTTGGGTGTTTGTGCACAAATTTATTTTTAAAATTTTTTTCCTTCTTTTTAAATGTAGAAACCAGTTTCTTATTGAATGGTGAATGATCATCTCATAATTAGATTTCTTCTTCCTTTCTCTTTTAATAGACAAGAACTGAAGGGTTTAAGTCTTTGGGAATCTTCCAGTCTTTGAAGAAATTGAAGCAACAGGAGGGTATCCTTGGATTCTATAAGTAAGTTCCAGGCTGACGGAGCAAGCAAACTTTGTTCTGAGCAATTTGCTTCTCTTTCTCAGCCCATGTGTATTAACTTCTTTTTCGTGTTTCTAATTTAGGGGAAATGGTGCTAGTGTGCTACGAATTGTTCCTTATGCAGCATTGCATTATATGACCTACGAGCGTTATCGTTGTTGGATTCTGAACAACTATCCCTCATTAGGAAGAGGACCATTTATAGATCTATTAGCTGGTTCAGCTGCTGGTGGAACTGCAGTTTTGTGCACTTATCCCTTGGATTTGGCTCGCACGAAGCTTGCTTATCAGGTATTTTCTTGCTTTTCTCCTGGAGGCAGATATATAAGTAAATGCATATTCTGATCAAAATGACAAACAATTATAAAAGGATGTGAAAGTGTCTAACTTAACCATGGGATGGCCCTTAACCGAGTTGAATGGAAGAAAATGATTCATGTAGCTAGACCCAAAATTCTGGGGTTAAGGTTTTGTTGATGATGTTGTATATGTCAACCAAAAGAAGACACTAACACATAACCTTCAGAATTTGAAGCTCAGGACCTGGTCTTTTAGTATTTGAAGCTGAGATTGAGTTCTCGGGCCTTGGTTATCAAGCATCATTATTTTCATTATTTTCTATCTAATGCTTTTACTTTCTTTTGATCACACAAACAATCTGTTTTGTTGTATGTGTGTGTATATATAGGGATTACTTCTATGGAATGTTCTCAAATTTTGCTTCATGAGAACTGAAAACTGTCATAAGTCATTTCCACGAACGATCCAAACCATCCATCTTGATTTATACATATTTTATTGCTTCACAAACAAAAATTCAGGTTATTCGGCCCCGTTCACCAATGATTTAAGAGGCCTCAAGAAATATGTAATTTCTGCCATAGAAAGAAGAAACCATCTGATGCATGGGTAAACGGTGTCATAATGACTTGAATTTTGGTTTATAAGCTAATAAATATGTATAGATCAAAATGGACGGATTGGATTTTTTATGGGATTACCTTTGATAGAGTTTTCGTGAAACTTAGTTTGAGAACCGTTCTCATAGGAGCGGTCCAATGTACACACAGACACATATATATGTATATATGTATACATATATATGTATATGTACATGTATACGTATATATGTAATATATATGTAATATTAATATATATGTAATATATATATATATATATATATATATATATATATATATATGTATATATATATATATGTATGTATATGTATGTATACATATACATGTATATGTACATATATACACACACACATGTATATATACAGATAGATGTATATATACATAACACACACATATATATCTGTGTGTGTGTGTGTGTGTATATATGTGTGTGTGCGCACACACACACATGTGTGTACATACGTATGTGTATACATATATATGTATAATATACGTGTATGTGTCTGTGTGTATATGTATACATATATATGTAATATATGTATATATATATATCTATACCTATACATATACATGTATGTATACATATATATGTATATATACATGTGTGTGTGTATATATATTTGTACACACATATACATACATATATATATATATATGTATACATATATATGTAAATGTGCATATATATATAAACACACACACAGTCACACATATAAATGTACATATACAGATTGATGTATATATACATAACACACACATGTATATATATAAACATATATACGTATATATGTGTATATATATGTATATATATTTATATACATGTTTATATATATATATACATGTACATATATATATATGTGTGTGTGTGTGTGTGTGTGTATAAAAGAAAGCTAGAACATGAGCTGTCGATTCAAGAATCGTCAATACGAGAAATTATCAGCGCTGCAACTCATTTCTAGTATATTTCCCCCCGTGCTAGTTATTAACACCTATTTCTATGATTTATGTGATGTTTGGTAGTTGTGGATAAAATTTTATGGCATTTTGAACTTGTTTACCCATCGATCAAGTGGTTATAACGTGACTGGGGGACATATAATGGACAAATCTATATATAACTTCTTGTTGATTGTGGAGAGGGGTGTTAATCACTGGCACAGGTAAAATGTGGTAATGGGTTACCATGCAGGTAATTTCCTACGCTGGCAGATCATTCTAGTTTTCTTGTATGTGTCTGTGAGTTTACTAAAAATGACTAGCCAACTCACGTATGTTAGTGATGGAGTGGCGAAAAATGATAACTCCATTATTCTTTTACAATTTCATTTGGGATCACGTTCTTTACCTTCATAGCTTCTTTAGGATCAAATTTCATAGGTTTTGAAGTTCATTTGCACTTCCATAAAGTGGATGCTGATGTTTTATTCACTAAAAACGATTAATTTTGTGTTTATTTGATGGAAGACTAAATCAAAACTAGAACTTATAATTTGGGTGTGAGTGAGCTTATGGGGTTGAGATCATAATCCAAAAGAAAGTTTTAAAAAAATAAAGAGATTATTATTTTTTTGCTGTTAGTAGCGCAGTGTTTTCAATAATCCGATATCAATAATATATCGGTCGATAAAATTCTATATCGAATATCATATATCAGGTGATATATCCATATTTACTAAGTATTGGGTGCCTTTTTGGTGATGAATAGACATGTATGCCTAAATAAATCATTTAACATATTTAAAACAAGTTAGGACTTGAAGCAATACAACAACAACAACTAAGCCTTTTATCTCAAGTACTTGAGTCGAAAAAGAATCACGCTAGATCGATCACGTTGATAGTCCTCCATTCATTTCTATCAAGTAAAAGTAGTACCTATATCAATAATTTATATTGAACTTATAAATAATTTGACATTTGTAGAATCTTCTCAAAAGCATTAAGATATATACCAACTGAATGTCCAAATTTCGAACAAAAATAAAATAAATAAATAAACATAGTGTAGTTGCTGGCCAATGCCGCTAGAACTGCTAACTGCTGTTGCATGTTATAGTTGCTACTTGTGATAGGGGAATGGTCGATAAAAGGAACATTAGCCTACTGATTGTAATAACCCTTAATTTTCATTAGACATAAATAAATAAATAAACACAATAATAAATACAACGTTTCATTTTCTATAACCTCCAAACCTTTAGTCTTCTATAACTCCTAAACTTTTCATCTTCTCCAACTCCAAATCTTTTATCTTCTCCATTAATTCAACAATGAAACTCCCATATTTAATTCTAAAATTAAAACCTCCAAATTAAATTAAAACCTTTCATATTCTAAACTCTCAACACTTCATATTCAATCATTAATTCCTCAATTTAACTTCCCTTTTTAATTCTAAAATTGAAGTCTCTAAATTAAATTAAAATCTTTCATATTCTAAACCTCTAATTTTAATCCTATATAAACCCCTAAATCAAAACATATTCCTCTCATTTTAAAGATTATTATTTAACATTCTCATCTCTCTCTCATCTCGCCGGAGCCACCTTCAAAACCACCACAGGAGCCGTTGCTGGAGCTGCCACCACTTCACCAGAGAAAAGCATCTCCTTCCATCTCTTTTCACATTTTTGGTTCTCACATTTTGACAAGAGATTAAATATTATCTTTCTTTTTCTTCTTGGGTTAAATTATTTTAATGAATCATAGGTTAGTTTCTCTACTACTTAATAATTCTAATAACCTAAAAAGAACATCCATTATCTTATAAACCCAATAAGATGGATTAAACTCATTTCTAATCCATCTTATTGGGTTTATAATTTAGAGTCATCATATTTATTCCTAAATCTTCTGTTTCAGAAGATTCGGAAGAACTTTCTTCATATACAGACTCTACTTCGTATATAGTTGAATTTTCACTAAGAATTTCTTCTATAACTCCCAGATGTATATCATAAGATTCTAGATCTTCTAGCCAAACTGTTTTTATGTTTAGAGTACATTCATAAGCATAATGACCTTCTTTTCCACACTTGAAACATTTACAATTCTTTTTAGAATTGATTTTATTATTTTTAATAAACTTTCTCTTTTTATATTTATCTGATTTTTTATACTTATGTTTGTATTCTGGTTTCCATTTTTTCTTAGATACTTTGTATCTTTTCCTTTTATATTTAGGTTTAAATTTATGTCTATACTTATGCTTTGAATGTTTAGAATGTTTTTTCTTATATGGTTTGTAAGGTTTGTTGTACCCATATACTGGAGGACAACCAAATTGGTAATTAATATTTGGGTCGTATTTTGGACAACATGATGTTTTAATATCTGATTTATGAATATATTTTGTTAAATGATTATTTGCTTTATGTAATTGGCAAGTTTTCTTTACAGTCTCTATACAGACCTTTTTTAATATACCTGTAGAGTGTGGTGCTCCATGTCTAAGGTTATTAAATTTTTTCTCTATCATGATATTCCAAGGTATTGGTAATTTTGAAAAGAAAGATGTTTTCCAAAAGATTTTCTTTTCTAATGTGTTTAGCTTAAATATATAACTAATATATTCGTTAGCAAATTCCTCAAGATAACATATATTGCATAACCTCATTTTTAATAGCATATTTTCATCTATTTGTTCTGTTGTAATATCATCGCCGGTTAAATCAGCATATAGTAACTTGCAAATACTATGTAGAGCATCTTTTCTAGAAATATGAGAATTTAAAGCTAATATTTCATTAGGACATAATTTTTCGTATTGGATTAACCATCTTAACGCTATTCCTTGCCAATAGCCACAGGCTAATAATACAAAATCTTTGTGAGTTACTGATTTAGGTATTAAAGTTGATGTTCCTACCATCAATTGTTCCCAATTAACTGTATAATCTCTTAATTCACTGGCCGGTATATGATCTATATTGAATATTAGATTTAATGTTGAACCGGCGTGTCTTTTACTTTGTTTAAATATATAAGAATTTATATAAGCTTCATTCGTATCTCTATGATACATATTTTATTCCTTCTATGTAAACAATAAAAGGAATGGAGGAGAAAAGACCGCTATTAAGGGAGGAAACACTTCTACCTAGGAAACTGGAGCAAAAGCCAAGACCCCTACCATGGGAGCACAAACCCTGGAAACAGGAGCATCTACAACAAACAAAGAAACTACAAAAGTTTTTCCACCTCCAGGAATGACAGTTCTTCCTGGACCATCGTACAGTAATATACCGGCAGCACAAAGACGGGTTCAACAACAACAAAAGCCTTTTGTAGCCACTATAGTCAGAGATTGGTATAATTTAGAGTTGAAAAACTCTAATGAGGTAATTTACAATAAACTTAATGGCTATTATAGAGCCATCCAATCTAATGACTTCTCTTCAAGCAAATATTGGTTGATCCAGATAGAACAATTAGTTCTATCTATGTTTTCTCACTATTCTCAGGAAAAATCAGAGAAACAAGAAATCATCAAGTCCGTGGGAAAACTCTGTGACTACTCACATCACAAAGTCCAGACCTTTTTGTAAGGATTGGACATGGTTTCAGGGTTCCTCTCAAGATCAGCAACACTTGAGACGAACTGTACAAGATATGGAACTCTCCGACTTGGTGAACTTACCAATTCAATAGTTTTGTCATCTGCTAGAACAATATCAGATTTCAAGTGAGAAGGCTAGACAGCTTGAAGCCGAGCTTACTGTACACAAAATGATAAGTCTCAACCAACAACAAATGGTTGGTGACCAACAATTAAAAGAGTTCTTCAGCCATCTGGAAGCCACTGATATTATTGCTCTTCTTCAACAACATTATTTAATCTGGAACAAAAGTAGATCTCCTCGAATCATCACCAGCTTCCAGGATATCAAAGCTTGCAAAAAGGCCATCCAGACTGGCCTAGTTCATGAGATTTTTTTATCAATTCTACACACTCAGAAGAGTATGAAGTTCTTCCTGCCCTTTGTTCTAAAAGTATTAAGGCTTATGCTTCTAAGTATCAGTCCAGTTTCTTTTTTCGAATCTGGAGTATTTGGGAAGAGCGCAAATACCTCAAACTCTACCCTTCCATACAACTCTGGGAGTTAAGGAGTCAGAATTATATTCCTTCTGATACTTGTGACAATCTTTCTCTGTTAAACTTAGAAGAGGAAACAAAAAAAACTGTTAAGGAATTCTACACTGAAGCTTATCAGCAGGCAATCTCTGGAGTTCATTCAGTCACCATAGACAATAATATTTTATTATATGACTGGAAGTTCGTATTCCTAAAGTCTTTGAATACCTTTCTAGTCTTCATCTTGGAAAACAAGGCATGGCAGCCAAGGAAGAATTCTATGAAGAATTAGACAGGGCAGAAGATGAAGATCTCGGTGGAGACAATAGAGATGATATCCGAGAGGACATGGATGAAGAAGCCCTTCAAAATCTCATGCAAGATTAAGCGTGGTGGGACCATACCATCACCTGCCTCCAGCAGCATCAACCGACACCAGCAGCACCAACCGACAGCACTAGCACTACCGACAGCAACAGCAATCAGCACTACCTACAGTACCAGTAATATTATTAAAAAAGTACAAACAACTTTTGTAAAAATAGCTTTATTAAAGTAGCTTTTGTAAAAGTAGCTTTTTAAATATATGTCCTTTTGTTAAAGATGTAAGATTCCTTCCTATCCGAAGGAATTCTCTGACTATAAATAAAAGGCATTAGCTGAAGGAAATGTATAGAGCTTACTAGCCTTCCTTTTTCTTAATCTCTTTGTGCCTTCTTTGAGTTCTTTCGGTTTTCTCTTATTTTCGTTTGTGAATAAGTTTGTTAATAGCTGTGAATAGCCGTGCGCAAGTTGGTATCAGAGCCTGGTTGTGTTCTAATCTCCCCCTCTCTGTAAGTATATCTCTTTATATTATGTCAGGCTAAATTAGTTAGATGTGTTATTTTCCTGATTTCTTTAGTTTTCTAGATAATAGTATCTTACGCCATGAGGTAGGGAACGAATCATGGCTGTGCTCTCTCTCTC
Source organism: Dracaena cambodiana (assembly GCA_036321105.1). Lineage (NCBI taxonomy): Eukaryota > Viridiplantae > Streptophyta > Magnoliopsida > Asparagales > Asparagaceae > Dracaena > Dracaena cambodiana. Next base: position 18,425,312 of record JAYEPQ010000003.1, read on the forward strand.
TGAAGCCATGTTATAGGCTTGTGGCGGACTAAGAAGTCCTTGCAGCCGAACCGAACTCTAAGATGAAAGCCACTTTTAGAGGTTATATGTGCCGGAGAGAACATGGTCAAATCGATACTAGTAAATCAATTTTGAGTGTATTACAAGTATTAGAAAATCTCTAAAAATTATCTAAATTCATATTTATCTGTTTTTAATATTTTAAGAATATTTTTAATGTGTAGAATGCTCCGTTGATCGACATTGAGAAACAAAAATCCAGGTGTGTTCACTTTTGGACTCACTAAATATGCCAGTTTCTTTATAAAAGTTTTATTTCCATTATATTGCTTAATTTGTAGAAATATTATTATAAGTGAAACCATCGATATTACTTTTGTTTCTTTATTCTGTTAGAATTTCAATTATTCTTATTATTGATGATCGATGTTAATTTACATAGTATAGTTAGATTTTAGAATAATCAAAATATACAATATTTGATAAATCATAAAAAAGTTATAATTGTGAAAATATACTGTTTGCGATATCATTTTGTATTGGTGTCTAGAAAAATTACCTTGTATACTGGTTATCTAATTAAGGAACATGTAGCACACGGAAAACCTTTTAGCATCCATACAATTGCCTGACCGATATTTTTATAATGTCTCAAATAAGTAACTCTTAGATATGCTAATTGTGATTTATTGAATAAGGTATAAACTGAACGGACTCTATAAATCATTTTCTTAACAAATTAAGAAAAATCTAATTGAAATATTGTACCTGATATAATTAATATACAAGTTACGAAAACCAGAATTTAGACCTATATGGACTATACCTAAATGACACTAGGTTGGGGGAGAAACTAAATGATAGAAATATACTCTATTTCGGCTGTAAACTTGTTAAGTTGTACAACTGAATATTTCGCATGCATGATGATTTGCTGGATCATGCTTAACTATAATTCCTGTTTGCCTGATGGCAGGTCCGACTCAGCACCGAACAATCCATATGACTATTTTCTGAGTGTATACAGGAAATAATCGAAACAGTGGTATCTTATCAGTTAGTTTTTTCCAATTATATTACATTCTAGACAAAAATATCTCTGTTATAAAGTTGACTTCACTAAAATGACATTAAGATAATCTAAATTAATTGACATCATTATTACAGACATCTCATTTCATATTTTCTAAAACTTGTGTTATTATTATGTTTGGATATAACCGCTACATTTTATATTCTTTCTGCATATTTTATTTTGGTTGCAATCTAACGATCTCGGTGTGCATGTCCAGACTTATCGATGGATATGCCAAAACTGACGTAGGATCTGGTGTACTGTGAAGATCAAGTTGAAATCCAATAATGGATTAGAGATTTCCTACTTCTTTTTGTTTAATTTTATTATATTTTCTTTCAGTTGTATTTAAACTTCGTTCTAATAAATGAAAAGTCAAATAAATGAAAAGTCAGACTTTTGTTGATTTTTTCTATCGTAATTACTGAGTATTATTGTGGCAAATTTATTGAGATTTTAGCATATTGAAACTGAATATGTTGCCGGTACCTGTTACACGTGCTCATATATCGTATATCGGAAGCGGGGTGTGACACTAACCAAGCCCTAATTGTTTCTCTTTTTGTGTATATAGTCCATTGGATTCATGAGCTAATTGATTAGCTCAATTTTTTTTTCATAGTTGAAATAAAAATTGATCTTACTATTTATCGGGAGATATTTGGAGGCTGAAATATCCCTCTAATATCTCGCCTTTGAGCTTATATATGCTCATTTTGGTTCAAAATGATAAATGGTAATAAAACACATATTGTATCAGTTAGGGGTGGGATATCGTTTGATATACACATATATTGGCCAATATATAAAACACCGAGTCAATGTGAGCTGGGGGGTCATTTTCATTATTCTATATATATAAATGGAAATATGTATAAAATAATTGAAATGAGTTGACGACTCATGTAAGTTATCTGTATTGTAGTCCTTTTCCACAATCTCCCATATTTTTTCCAATTTTTTTTTATTATAATCTTAACTCCTTAGGGTTCGCTCATTCCCAATTTGTGTGGTTCTAGTTTTGATTTGTTCTTCTATAAAGTAGATAGAAAATAAATGGTTTTTAGTAAATACATCTTATATCCATTTAATGAAAGGAGAAATAAACTCTAAAATCCATAAAAATTAATTCTGAAAAGTTATGGAGGTGGATATTATAATGAAACAATTTAAAAAAAACAATGGGACTTTTGTTGTTTCGCTGAGAGCTCATGTAAGTTTCCTAAGCTGGCATCATTTACATAATCCTATATATATATATATATATATATATATATATATATATATATAACAAACTAAATAGGCAGCTTATATTGATTGTTTTGCAATGTGCATTATTTGATATTAACCTTGAACTCATTATTGTTTCTAAATTTGCATTGTTTGAGTTAGTTTACTGTCTTATTATATCTGGTACTGGTTTGGGGTTGCAATGAGTTCAATAGAGTCAGAATTTGACCCTAGTTATATAGCCTTTTCCCAAATTGGCATGCCTATTAAATGTGTCAGGTTCTACCTGAACTTGACATATATATATATATATATATATATATATATATATATATATATATATATATATATATATATATATATATATATATATATATATATATATATATATATATTTATATCTTGAACCAAGTCTAGGTAAATAAATAGTAAGGTAGAAGTTTGAAATAAGGTTTTAAATTTCGAAATCAATATCAGTTTGGCCTATGGTTATGGTATCCGAATTAGTAAATATCGTTTGTATTCAATGTAAATATCATCCAATTGTATTAGTTTTTTAGGGCCTACATCGTATTGGATACCTCAAAACCAATATGATATATGCAATATGTATATGTACCGGGCAATGTTTAAAACCTTGATTTAAAACAATAATTGATTGTATGGGGGATGCAAGGTTTGAACTCAAGATCACTTTATTGTCACGGGTGCTCTCTTATGTGGGATGCATAAGAGAGTTGAGGCACCGATCTCGATGCGCCTCATATCTTGATGTGCCTCGCATCTTGTGCCTCTGGTGTGTCTCAATGAGCCTTGATTTTCTATGATCCTTGTTGCTTTCTCCTCTTTACCATTTTCTGCTTTCTCCTCACTTTTATTCCTTCTTTTTTTCCATGACATGTTATGTTCTTTTGGTGTTGCTTCTATGTTATGTTGCTGTCGTTATATATAGAAAAATGATTGTGAAGCTAGACGCCTCATTTCAAACATAGGGGCAATAACAATTACTATTGCCTTTTGTTCTATTTCTCCTTTATTAGCCTATTTGTCATTATTTTTTCTCTTCCCTTATCTTCGTTTCATCCTCTTCACTATTATTCTTCTCATTTCAAAGAGCAAATACTCAATCTGAGAAAGGATTCAGTAATTGAAGTTTTTAATTCAAGACTAATAATTCATCGTGTACACGATGTAGTAAATGATGGAATGGAGTTAATTTGATTTAATTCTGAATCATTATTATGTTTAAATCTTGAAAAATAATTGTTGCATCTCTTAATGAGGCGGCATGCCTCCCCTTGCCAATCTTTGCGCCTTACAATCTTTGTGCCTTGCTTTGCACCTTGCTTCTGGACAACACTGCAAGACAATTCATTATGTTACCCAACCTGATGTAAAGCTAGACTCATTCTTGTACAAGTATATAAAAAAAGATACTTGTTTGTGTGTGGGAATTCAGAGTAATCTTTCTCTAGCCTTCTAACCCAAGTGTTAGGTTCCTCATCACAATCTATCGTGATTCATGCCCGGATACCATCTAAGACATAATGCACTGCTGATGGAATCATACCTCCAGCGGAGGACTGATGTGTTTGAAAAGATGGAGGCTAAAAATTTTTATGACAAACAAAAAAGGTTACGTTCTTGCTAATAGTAACACAAGCGAAGGAAGTTGACAAGTTATGTGTATACTAAAGCAGGAATAAGCGAAGGAAGTTGACAATCTTTCTCTCGCCTTCTAACCTTTGAGTTTCCCCTTACCTGAGCAAGTGGCTATAGTTATGTGGTTGAACGGAGTAAGTTGGGAAAGTTTATGATGGTTTATTGTATAATTCAAATTGTTGATCATGGTATAAAAGTTGACATCCATCACAATTTCTGCTGGTTTTGAAATATTTTAGGTCATATATATGCGCAACTTGCCACTTTTAGTCTATAATATGTAGACATGGGCATAAATGTCGTACCATGGCATGTAGCCTTTTGGACATGACAACCCTCGAGTATCTAGGCTTTCTTGACATGTGAGAACACATCTAATATATACACATTTTTAAAAATATATGTTCAATTGACCCATACCAAATATACGTACTAAATTGTTTTCCCATTGGAAAAGCTGAAATAGTAAAATGAACCATAATATTTAGATTTGTTGAGGGTAATACAACGTGCTTTATGTTATTCATTATTTTGATGTGAACAAATATTTAAACACACACAAGTACTGAGCATGGATAGATATGGGCGTTGTGAACCCACTTGTCACCAATTTTTGGATGGAGGAAAGTGTTGATCATAGCTTCTATATAGCCCTCCATCATTTGGTCATGTGATACATTGACAAGAATACCACAGCTTCTAGTGTAGCCCATCATCATTTGATCACATGATACACAGACAAAAACTCAAATCATTTAAAGTTATCTTTCAAGTATACTATAATGTGTATACATGCTAAGCCAAAATCATTTCATATGTTGTTTTAAGCACTCTAAAATATTGAGGACCTACAATTTTTTAGAACTAGTTGAGTGCAGTGGATTCGCATGCAATTTTAAGTTTGTGCATTACTAGAGACACTACTACTACTGTCACACACTGATGCGGAAAGCAAGCACACTCAAACACACTAATTATACATATAAGTGGTGGCTTTTAACAAGTGGAGGGTGGTTAAGATTGACAGGTAAAACGATGACGAGAGGATGAGAGGGTGAGGAGAGGATGATGCAGAATTGAGGAGGTATTGATGATCTTATGCTGTTGTGGACTGCTGATGCCCTTTTATTTCTTCGAGAGTCCCCATTTATAGGCGAACTTCCTTCCATGTGAAGCCTTGTGAGAATCTTATTGTAGAGAATCTTGTCAGGAATTTTCACTGTTGATGTCGTCAAGAATCTTTACTGTTGATGTCGGGAATCTTCATTGTTGATGTTGTTAGGAATCTGTCAGGAATCTTCACTGTTGATGTTGGAAATCTTCATTGTTGGTGCAATTATGCAGGAAATCTTCACTGTTGATGTCTTCGTCATAAAACTTTGCTATTGGAAATCTTGGATCGTGGATGTTAAGAGACATCGACCCCTGTTTTTTTTCATATATGGTGTTCTTCCCTCACATACTCTGCTATCTATTTGAACTCTGTTGGAATATCCAAATTTTTCTGATTGAAAACTATATCCCGTAGTAATTTCATTGCTTTGTGGCTTCGTCTTTTTGGAATACTAAATTTCGCATGAGTCTTTCGTGGTGACTATCCTCCCATCTGTCGTGATTGAGTAGCTGTCAAAATTTTTGAGTTTTCGGGCCTCGTCGACCAATTCGATAAAACTGCTGCACCAGAAAAAGTTATAATTGATCTTTTCGATATTGTAATCAGGGTCGAATCTCTGCCAATGCTCGGGATAGCCAAATATCCATATTTGATATAGTTGAAAGAACTTTGTTTCTTCTCTCCACCCAAAAGTGCTGAATATTTGGAAGATAAACAAATAATTATAATTTATGCTTACAGCTAGTCTGTGGGTGAAAAGCTTTATCATTGCTGGAAGTCTGCGCTATTCTTGTTCTTCTTGTTGTCTGAAGCATAGCTGTCTCATAAGCCCCTATTCGACTTTTTTAATATCCCATAAATCCTCTTTTATGAACTTGAATAGTTTTGGGTAGCTATTACGAGTTTTGATGATATCTGTTTTATTTTTTGATAGGATTTTTCTAATTGTCTTCTTGTGATCGAGTATCATTGTTTTGATACTCGGAAAAATTTCTTCGGAAAGCGTCTGTCTAGTCTTCTCAAGAATTTGCTCTCTTTTTGTCTTTTCTAACAGGATTATTTCTTTTCCTTTCTCCATGTTGCTCTGTAAAAATGGTTTTATTATTATCTATTATATATATATATATATATATATATATATATTTAGACCTAGATCTTCTCCTAATAGTCGTGATAGCAGTGGCTCTCTTATTTCCTCGTAGTCGACTCCGGCATTGGATTTTCTCTAGGCTGGTTCCCTAATTTTCCTTTCACTATTACTTCTTGTTAACCGGGGTTGTTTTGAATTATTTTTAATATATAGACTATTTCCGGAACTCTATATTTTTACCCCTCCGAAGTGTTTTGGTTATTCAGTTTGTATCAAATCTTCAAAGAACTATTGTCTAGGTACCGTGTTTGTCTAGGTACCGTAAGATTCTTTATGTTCATTAGTCTAGGTTTTATCTCTTCAAATGGTTTTGGTTCAAATATTTCGATTATCTCTTTTTGGTTTGAGACTGTTCTAGCCTATACGGTTTGGGTCAGTTCATGTATCGTTGTATATTTTATGGCTAGATCATGTGAATTAGTTTTCATATTCATTCCTTGCGTTTTAATTTTAGTCGTACCGTATCTATTATGTTTGGGTTTTTTATATAAATAAAGTAGTTAGGTCGAATATTGAACCATACGGTCTGATTTACCAGATTGGATTAGAAACCACCTATCGGTGTCTAGTGGTAGTTTGTGAATCGATTATCCATGACAAGTGTTATTATGGGGATGTCTATGCCAACTCTAAACAGTGCATTAATTTTAATATAGATTAAACCAACATAGATATATCGAATTTCTGGGTACTTCTTTTTCCACCTTCGTACCTTTTCTCAATTAAAAATGGGGATATTTATCCGCCTTCCAGTTGACAGATTTGCAGTTGTGTTTTTATTGAAATTTTCAATTATCCTTCTAGAAAAAAATTGAATCGTGAAACCTTATATATTTTCGTCTTTTTTATTTGTTGATGTTTTTTCTTTCTTTTGATATCTTCTAGGCTAAAAACTGCTTCTCTTCCAATCACATCTCCTAACGTTATATTGTCCAATTTTGATATTGGGGGTGTAATAGGACTTGACTCGTTCATCATAAAGATCAATTCAAAATCTGAATCGTTTTCGACATCGAGCTCATATAGTACTTCATCTGAAGGCGAGATTTCTTCCCCAAAACAGACTTCTAAATCTTGTTCTTTCATATATTTTATCATTTTCTGGGCATTCTTTCCTCTCGTAGGGCGGTCTCTGGCGTAGTGTCTTTCTTCGTCACACACAAAGCACCTGCACCCCTTATCTTTCTGTGCAGAGGACTCATTTCGCTTCCTAATATATTTATTATCTCTGATAAATCCTCTATTTTTCCTCCGTGGCCTCCATCGAAAAGTTTTTCTAGACACTGGTTTTGGCCTTTTTTCGCTTCCTATTTTTTATTTCTAGCCAACTATTTTCTCACAGCATTTCCTTCTTTCAGGAGAATTACTGATTGTGTTTTTTATTTTTTTTATAAGATTTTATATTAAGACAGTCATTCTGTATTATTTTAAGTGCATAGTGGATATGGTGCCCTAGATTGTCCTTTTTCTCTATTCGTTTTAGGTAATCTGGATATCCGTTTCATGTTTTAGTACCCATAGGTTTGGGAGCTTGTGAAAAAATGGATCAAGCCAATTTTGTGCCTTATCATATTCTAATTTGTAAAAATATTTTGAAAATATTTTGCAATATTCTTCAAACTCATATATTTTGCATAATTCTATTTTGGATAACGCATAAAGAATTTCTTCCTCGTGGGCTTTGTCATTTATGAATCCACATAAATTTTCTTTTATGATCTTTATGAAGTCAGTAAGGATATCTTCAAACCTAGTGAATTTGTTGTTTTCAACCCACTCTTTTCATTTACTTTTTTCTTCTTCCAAGTTTATCTATTGTTTCATCCATTATAGTACATTTCCTTGTAAGGTTCCAGTAATATAATTGACAAACCTTTTTTTGTCCCATGTTCCCTCGTGATTAGTGATTACGGCTGCAAAAGATTATGTCCAATCGTTTATGAACTTTTGTTTATTCTTAAAGTATACGTTAGACAGATCCAAGATAAGTTCCTCCCTGAGACATACTCCTTTTTATTAAATCATCAATTCTCATGTTTTTTCCCATTTGTAAATCACTTAAGTCTATTGGAGTTTTGCTATCTTCTCCGACATGTATTAGCTCATTATTAAATTCGATATTTTCCTTAGATTTAGTCTCGTATTTATCATGTATAGTCATTCGATAGTCTTTGTCTGAATTCATGATATTTTCATTCTCTAGATCTTGATCCTCACTTTTTAAGTTGTATATTTTAGGGTTAAACTCAAAATTGTACAACAAACCTTCATTCTAGACGTTCGTCTCTTATATCCTATTTACTAGATGGTCTCTCTCTTGTATAGTGCTATTGGGATCTTTATATAGTTCTTTCCAACAATTAATCAGTTCAATTATCGAGTCATACTATTTTCTGGAATATGTTCTTTCGACTTACATCATGTTGATTTGTTGACTTGGTTTCTTCTGTTTTGAGTTAGTTCCTAAACCGTCAATGCGATCTAAACTCCCCATTATTTCCTTCAACTGTCGCTTCATGGAAGTATCCTTTTTTTCGGACATACAAAATACAGAAATATATCTCTCATATTGTTTCACTATTTGTTCCATTCGGGTTTCTAATCTATTGAACTTAAAAACTATAAGATCAATAAGAGTGTTAAGGAAGCTTGTGATATTTGTTAGGTTCTTATCTGTAGCTCCTGAAAAATGTTCTAAATGACTATAGTCTATAATTTTCAAATATGTATGGTATATCAGTAGCCATTTAAGATGCCGTGAGTAGCTAGCTCTGAATAGTTTACGCTGCCTAAAACCAGCTCCTGAGAGTCCCTACAAATGCCTATCTACGGTAACAAAGGGCACACATAGAAATCTGGGCTTTAAGGTTAGCAAAGGACACTTAGAATGAAACTAGGACATTCCTCATGTAGGTTATGAGAAAGCAAAAGTCGGTTTTATAGTCAATTTGACACTATATACGTGCTAAAAGGGCTTTCCTATACTATCCCCAAGCTTCTCCGATTTGTCCGATTTTTTCTTGATTTTCCCCATTTTTTCTGATCTTTCCCGATTTTTTAATGATTTTTTCGAATTTTCTACAGTGATGCAACAATTCTTTTTTCAATTTCTAAGGATTTTCCCCGATTTTTTTTGGGAATTTCTATGATTTTTGGTGATTTTTTACGAATTTTTTGGGAATAAAATCACACGAAATAAAATAAACATAGAACTTCTCTAACGCACCAAAACAAGTACAATCTACTTTATAATAATTCAAAGGTTAATTATAGTCAGACCTCCCGTAGTATTGGGAGTTTATAATTTAACACACCTGAAGTTTGAAATTCTCAAAAAAACTCCTGGGCATCCTAACGGCATGAATTGGACATGAGTTAGTGAGGCACGTGTTATGAAAAGTCTAAAATACCCCCAAGTAAGATGAAAAAGGGCACGTCACCACTCCCTCTCTTAATTCGCCGAGAAGCAGCGAAGCAAAGCGAAGGGCACGCCACCATTCTCTCCCTTAATCCCCTCCCTCTTCACTCCACTCCCCCCTTCTCTCTCTCTCTCTCTCTCTCTCTCTCTCGCGGGCAGAGAAGCAACGCAGCAAAACGAAGGGCATAGGGAACGACAAGTTTAGGGCATAGAGCGAAGCACCCTTCGCTGCATAGGGCGACTCTAGGGCATAGCGCATGGCGAGTCTAGGGCAAAGTTTTGCAAAATCGCGGTCGATTCCTCTCTCTCGCGGGCAGAGAAGCAGCGGCGGTTGATTCCTCTCTCTTGTGGGCAGAGAAGCAGCGACGAATCTAGAGCACAGGGCAGCGAATCAAAGCTTCGGGCACAGGGCAGCAAAGCAAATCAACTCCAGGCCAAGATTCGCTCTCAAATTGGTTTGAACCAAGTTCTTGTAGCTCTATTCATGCCTATTGAAGATTTAGGGTGGACGCTGTGTTGTTCATTAAGTCTTCTTTTGGATGGAAACTAAAACCATGCATTGTTTGGTTGCATGTGTGTGGATGCAGGAGCCCCAGCAGAGTTGTTATTATTCCAGTTCTTCTTGTTCATTGTTCAGGTGAATGCTGGTCTACAAACTCATGTAGCTCAACTACATGTTTGCCTCCTGCTTTGGTTTAAGAACAAAAGGATAAAAAAAATCCGTCACCTAAAACTATGCTGATGGTGCTTGTGTCAAAACATTTTGTCATTTTCTTAAAATATATTTCTAACAATAATTGATTGCCTGAACATTTGAGTGTGTTGCTGTGCTTTTAGTTCGTGAAGTGTATTGCAATAATTCCATGTTTTGTGTGAATTCTTTTGCATCATTTCTCATCCTAGCATTAACGAGTAGTACTCAGTGTAAAAGGGGACTGATAATAACTAACCCCTCACTAACAGTGCCAATGGTCCAGGGGTTTTTTTGAGAGTTTCAAACTTCAAAGGTGTTAAGTTACATATCCCTAGTACTATATGGGGTCTGACTGTAATTAATCATAATTCAAAATATACAGTACATGCCGGAATAGTAAATATCACACCGAAAATGATTTGTATAGACTGCAGATCTCTCCTGCCCAACAAAGAACGGCCGGGATCTGATATCAGAAGCGACGATTGTACCGACAGGATGGGACGATCCTGCGGGCAGGATGTGGGTTCGATTATGTGTGATAGTAGTAGTAGTGTTTGATCGTGTCGACAGGATGTGGGTGTGTGGTAAGTGACAGTACAATCTGATCCTGTACTAATGTAAATGCACATATCACCATCATAGCCATAGTTGTCAATATTTTTTGATATGTGATAAGTATCTTAAGATATTATACGGTATGCAAGAAAATCGATATGTATTTTATGTGTGATACTGTTAGGTTATGTATCTTATAATATAGTAAGCGTATCCTACGGTATGCGCTACGTATCTTACGATACGAGATCCTTGACTATACACTGACTTGGCTTACATATGTATTTCAACTCATTTAAATAAACTTTTTGAGTTAAATATGAGACATAAATTCTGAACAAGTTTTGTCATTTAAAATCGAAGGACATTAAAGTCCAAAATACTTATTTTAATTGATAAAAAATTTAAAAAAATGATCAAAAGAGGTATATTAATAATTTATAGTCAACATAAACTATTTAATTACTAATTCTTAGTTCAAATATCTAATAAGCTTATTGATTATACGCTAAAATCTCGATGAATGGAAGAATTTGTATAGATTTGAGATTATGAAAATGAAGAAATTAAAATAAAAATTCTTAAGAATGATGATAGCGATGAACTTATAATGGATGATTAATTGATAGTATTTACTTGCTTTGTATTTTTTAGAGGAATAATGAACTGATGCTTTAGATTTTGTGAAAATAATATACAACCGAAACTAAGGCAGCAAGAAAGGAAAGGTATTGGAAAAACATATAATCTAATTTGACTATTGGATATAAAATCAATTATGAATAGATTGATGAGAAATAAGAACTTTACGTAGTAAAAGTTGTTAACTTAGATGGATTTCAATGCATATTTTAAGTTGAAGGAGAAATAATAGATCTGCTAAATTGAAAAGAAGTGATGTAGAAGTTTTATCAATTAGTTGTTTAGTCTTTAATTGATTATTTTATAATTATTGGTAAGACCCCTTTGAATGCAATTGTAAATAATAAATGAGGAAAAATAAAGAAAAAAATAAGAGTATACTAAAGCAGGAGGTTGTGTGGAGTAAATGAGACAAAGATGAGGAAAATGAATGCCATTTTTGACTCAAGTGAATTTAACAATATATTTGCTAATATAGTATAATTTTGATTAATGACCTCATAGTCTTTACAATTTGAATGTTAGTTATTTATATATAGCTATGATTCATAACAGTGTTCTAAATGACCTCATACTTCCTGATCTATGGGATTTGTGTCATTCCCCACCAAGATTAATGCACCTAGCATATAAATCTACAGAAATTGTGCCTCACAAAATACACTAATAAAAGTTTCAATGTTGCCCACAAATTCAAAAAAAGACCTAGGAAGTTACTAAATGAAGGCCTATTGCATTCTACAAATATGTATATAGAACAGTACCCTACACAAAAACTAAAATTCATTGATTTATACATATATATAATTAGAACTTTTTGGACTTTTTGAAATACAATAAATGTAACTAATGCAGCATTGGCATAATTAAGAAGCAAGTGTAAAGATTTTAAAGTTTTAATGCTAAGGTATGCCATGTATTATGTGTGTCAATAAACAAAGTCTTCATATATAACCTAAAGAAGAAAGAAATCGAACATATGAAGTTTATACGAGGGAGGCGGGGAGGGAGATAGAGACCGTGCAAGATAACCATGAGTCCTCTTACGCATGATATGGCTAGGTTGGTAGTTCCTTTTAGGGAGCAGAAGCAATGGATCAATTGATAAAACATCTTCTCCTGAAGAAATAAAAGTAAGGATCACATGAGAGAAAAGTTGTTACACAATAGCGAAACAGAAAATCATGCATGCAATGAATTTGTATGATCAAACTACAATCGATGAAAAATAAGAGCTATTTTCTTAAATTAGTTGATAAACTAAAATAAGTTTAAACTGGCACAGATACAGATAGTTAACAATTTGAAGGGAAACAGTAACCAAGATTAATATTCTTCATTGTGATAGAAAGGTGTATGCTACATCCGACATAAAAAATGACCCTATCAACGCCCACCCAAGATTAATCAACAATAACCAAGATTAATAGACCTAGATGCAGGTTGCATCAAAAATTATGTTCACAAAAAAAAAATTAATTTTCAGATGTAGCATTGTATACTAAAGGTATCCCTCCAATAACATCAGATCAATAGGGTACAGGAGGAAGGGAGTCTCACCAAAGGCCAAATGGTAAGATGGGGACTAGGATGGCATTGGAGAGAACTTCTCCATCAAGAAATCCAAGAAACTTTAACTATCTTGACCATCAATAACTATTCTTTTAATCCCAAGCAGTGTTCTAAAAAACGCCCTATGTGGGCGCATATGCGCCTGCATAGGCGTTTTCGCCGCCCAAACGTGGAGAAAATGAAGAATGCGGTCAATTATGAGGTCAAACGATTATGCGGCCGCATAATCATTTATGCAGATTATGCGGGCGCATAATCCGCATAGCGATCATGCGGTTAACAAATTATCAGGTTTCGAATGTTAAAAATTTGCCTGACCCATACCCAAAATCCGACCCGTTCCCCCAACCCATGTACTTCCCTTTTTCGAATCGCTAATTCCCAAACACTCCCGAGTCCCAAGCCGAAGAAGCCTCCCGAGCCCAGCGAAGAAAAAAAACCTAACTCTCTGATCGCCTCCTCCCCTCTTCGATCTCATCGGTGACCCGACGACATCTCCTCCGGCGGCTGCAGTTCTCAAGGCGAGCTCTCCGATGGCGGCGACAGCACAGGTAATTTTTTTCTTTTTTTCTTCACTTAAGATTTTGGATCTTTTTAGGGTTTTGATGTTTTTTTTGGGTATTATTCTTCTTGAATATTTTTTATGATTATTTTGAGTAAACTGAGTTGATTTTAGGGTTTGAATTTTTTGGAGAAAGAAAATATTCCGAAAAATTAGGGTTAGAGTTTTATTTGTGGAAAATGAGTTGAGATTTTGGATCTTTTTAGGGTTTTGATGGTTTCTTTTCTTTTTAGGGTTATGGAAAATGAGTAAACCCTAAAATCAACCCAGCACAGGTAAATTTTTTTTCTTTTTTTTTCAGTTAAGATTTTGGATCTTTTTAGGGTTTTGATGGTTTTTTTTTTTTTTGTATTATTCTTCTTGAACATTTTAAATGTTATTTTGAGTAAACTGAGTTGATTTTAGGATTTGAATTGTTCGGTGAAAGAAAATATTTGGGAAAATTAGGGTTAGGGTTTTATTTGTGGAAAATGAGTTGAGACAATTTTGGTGTTAACTGTTATTTGAGTAGAATTTAGGGTTTGAATTATTTTGGAAAAAGGAGAGATTCGGCCACGCATTATTTTGATTCTTCACCTCCATTAGCCGTTTTTTTTATTCTTCACCTTCATTGATGGCAAGTTCCTGTTTGAGGTGGTATTTCTTGTTTGAGGTTTTATGCAAGTTCCTGGATGCTATTGTTATAGTTGACTGCTTTCTACTGCTGCATGTTGTCCATTTATTAGTGTTGGAGAAAGGGAACTAACTTAATCTAGGTCTCCTACTAGATAATTGATTGAAGATACATTAATAGGAACTTCCTTACATTCTGGTAGCCTGCTTCCAATTTTTGCTTACATTCTGCTTGTGTCCGCATTCAATTGTTTTATTCAAGCTCTATGTATTTCGTTTATAACTACATATATTCTATACGGATACGTCTTTTAATAGGTATAGCTGCACTTTCATTTGTTTAGCAGTAATTTAAACTAAATTACTATCCTGTAAACCTTAGTAAATCAAACTGCACTTTCATTGGCTTAGCAATAATTTAAACTAACATGTGAACTTAGTGAAATTATTATAAAAAAATGAAGACTTTTTGGTTGCATATGCATACCTTCATACTTTTTTTGAATTATTTGGCGATTTGATAATTTTTACAAAGATGTAGTTGTATATGCTTAGCAATAATTTTTATATAGATGTAGTAGAATATAAGTTTATTTGAATTATTTGGCGATTTGATAATTGTATGAATTATTTTTTTGAGCGAAGTTTTTGATCCATGTATGCATGCGTCGTTCTTTTTTTTTTTTTTTTTACATTGGGAGTTAAGAGATAAGTCTTTTTATCTTTTTAATTTCTTATGTGGAGCCAATTTATCTTCATTTTACATGCTTGCAGTTATTATTTATAATTTTTTATAGTTTTATAGCACTTAATATATCTATTTTTATAATTATTATATTAATATATATTAAAATATTAATATTCCACATAACTCCGCGTAATCCACATTATCGGCGCATAATCCGATTATGTGTTATGTGGTCCTCGACCGCACGCATACTGATAACACATTTTAGAACTTTGATTCATAATAAAACGTATTGCTGGTTTTAATATTTGTCTTTTGTTATTTGTTTACTTATATTTTAAATTTGCTTATATCATTATTATATATTGTTATGTGCTTAATTACTTATCTATGATCAATGTATTTTATGACACAATATGCTATACAATATAAAGGATAATGATAACACAATATGTATCCTGATTTGACAATTTTGATTATAGTTGCAATAGTTGAAGAGCTTCCATAGAAGGCTCATCATGTGATCTCAGCTGCCCTAGGATTATAAAAACCAAAATAAAAATTTATGAAAGAGGGAGACCACTTGCCGTTATTTGGATGAGGCTGAAGAATGTAACGGTGATCATTCTACTATTATAACTCCAGTGGGCTGCAAAGCAACTGCCGTCAAGAAGAAAGAAAAAGGTGCCATTTTCCAGAACTAGCATGCTATTCTGACTTCTCATTCATTCTAGAGAAATAGTGAATTGGTAACTATGACCAACCTACTTATATGTCCCAAATTCAAATTTGGATTTTAAAATTCATTTTTATTTTCTTGGTTCTTACTTTTAGTTCAAGTCTTATGAGACTTTCTCTAGCAGCAAGCTACTGAAAGCTATAAATTAGGTCTTATGCATAGGTTTTAAGTGCTCTGGTTGTCAATAAAGTGTTTTCTGTGAGTTGAGTTCTGGAGTACTCGTTCATGGTTATTAAGTAGTCTTCTAGTTGTCGATAAAACCCATTCCATCTAGAACTCTTGTCCTCTTTTTTGCTTCTCTATACTTCTCTTTTGTAACTCTGATACATGGTCAATTTCCTCTAAGATCGTCTGATGTCAATATGGCTTTATTGTTCTTCAATTATCAAATTGTACACTGCGAGTCGTGAGACCAGAGTCGTCCATAATGTTCATCTTGATCTGGATTGGATGCTTGAAAATGGATGATATAATGCATTCTAAAATTTAAAGCCTGTGTATCTTATGGTTAACAAAATGAAGGGCATCAGTAATACACAGAAGGAATCATTTGAAGCATAGCTTAGAATCTTTCAGTGCTCATGATTCATGTGTTTATGATGAACTAGATATTGTGAAGAACAATACGCCCACCTGTTAAACTTTTGGTTTCGGTGTCTGGAAACAACATATTAACTTACTGTTTTGCTATTTGGAAACACACTTTAAGTTTTGGTCATAGAGAATAGTAATGCCTTCACATTATGTGTATAATACTTATTTGCATTAATGTGTACATATACCCTAGATACGAAGTTATATCGGTCAAACCCCAGGACTGGCAATACCTTTTTTTTAATATTGAGTTGTCCAGGGAGGGAGGGAGGGAGGAGGGTGTGGGGAGAATTACTCAGCCTTTTTCATAGGCTTGTAAAAAAATAAATTAATGAAAATCATATTACGAGACTTTTTATAGGGTTTACTTGTTTAAAAATAGGTAAGACTTGATCTTAATCTCAAATATGATTGTTTGCTTCATTAATCTTATTTAAAATTACTGAAACGGTTAGGGGAGCAATTGAAAAGTCCTAGGGGATACTTGTTCTGCTTCATTAATCTTAAGTCTTCCACTAAATCAAAATGATTTCTAATCTTAACAACACGTGGTGATTTATAAGCTGAACAAATCAACTAGAGAAAACTCTAAAATTAGATCTTATAGCTGGTGCTTTGGGGAGGAATTGAAAAGCCCTAGGGGATGCTTGTATGGTGGAAATAGTATATGGAAAAGGTAGTTGAAAGCTCCATAATTACTGTGAATAGCTTTTCTAGGATTTTTTTTTTAAAATTTCTTGTGTTCATTGTTCTAAATATTGGCCGGTATACTGGTATACCGGCCGATATCTCGCTTTTTACAAAGAAACGATACGATATGGGGTTTTTTTTTATCGCATACTGTTTTTGACCGGTACGGGCCGATATATCGGCCATATGACGATATATCGGCTGGTATCCAATATGTGAAATACC
Organism: Dracaena cambodiana; assembly: GCA_036321105.1. Taxonomy (NCBI): domain Eukaryota; kingdom Viridiplantae; phylum Streptophyta; class Magnoliopsida; order Asparagales; family Asparagaceae; genus Dracaena; species Dracaena cambodiana. The sequence goes on from JAYEPQ010000003.1 coordinate 18,442,537, forward strand.
CGTCGGTACGCCTAATTATCGGTTTTTTGTTAACGGGTTGCTGTTGAAATCCGTTAACCTGTTAGACCCGACCCGATAGGAAAAACATAAAACCCGATTCTTCCCCTATTCGCGAACAAAAAAAACCCTAAATCGCTCAATCCTCGTCGTCGCGACCGAGCTCCCCAGTCGTCGTCGCCTTCCCTTCGTTAGCTGCCGCTTTCGTCGCTGTCTCTCCGGCTCTTCGTCCTCTTCGATTGGTCGATTGATCGCTTCTCTCAGTCAGTCGCCATCGCTATCGAGTCCCGAGCAACCAAAACTAGGGTTTCGTCCATCGCCGTCTCTCCCCGCTTCCGTCGCCGACGATCCATCTCTCCCTCTTCCTCTTGCGTGCCTTCTAGCATCGTCGACCTTCAATTTTGGTAAGTTCTATGATTTTAATTTTCCTTTAAATTTTAGTTTAAATGTTTGTCTAATTTTCTTTTAAATTTTAGTTTGTGATTGTAATTAGTGTATTTGAGTTTTTAAATTATGAATGAGCAAGGGAATTTTCAGTTTGGAATTTTGGATGATGCCTATGGCAGCAGGGCTTCGGCCAGTGACTACAGTGAATTCGAATCACTGATTTATACTGAATTAGTGATTCGATTCACTGATTCAGTGTTGAGTCAGTGATTCGGTTCACTGATTCACACTGAATCAGTGAATCGAATCACTGATTCAGTGTAAATTAGTGACTTGAGTTCACTACATTTGTGTGTTTGAGTTTTATGGTAGATAAAATTTGTATTAATAAAGAAAGAAATAGATTATGTTAGATAAACTTTCATATGCTTACAAGTTACATTATAGCATTGCACATACAAGAATTACTGGACTGGATTATTGGATTACTGAACTGGATTACTGGACAAAGCAATTCTAGTAATTAGCTATTTTAATACACTTTGATACACTAATCAGTATACTATATGAGGCCTCTTTTTAGACAGAACTTTTTAAATTTGTTTATTTTTAATGTTAGCATGAATGGGGGAGTTTAGGTTCTCCACTCTTGAAATACGAAGATATTACACCTTGGAATCATCTAAGAATTAGAATTTAGAATAAAGATATGGAGAAGTATACATTGTATAATTCGTTCTTATATTAGTATATTATCCATGAATTTGGAACTTATATGTAATATCCATCATCTGTGTTTAAGATAGGAAAGAAGCTACGCACATATTTGATAAAAATAGATTATGTTTATTAACTTTATTTACATTAGTATTCAAATAAACTCATTTAAAGGGCAATGTTGTAATTTTATAAATTATATCACTTATGTATTGTACAAACACTTTTCTTTTATCTTGAAAACTTATTTTTCTTAGTTTTATGATTATATATCGCTTTGTACATATGCGAACATTCTAAACGGTATCTGCAAATTCGTAAGTTGAATGTAAATAAGCCAATGTAAATACTATAAACTTATTTTATGTATTTTATTATATTCTATATAGCCAATTATATGATTATTTTTTAACCGGTAGTATGACACCGATATGACACTCCGATATTTAGGGTTATATCGTGATATCCCGCCTGGTATCCGGTAACCGGTATGTAATTTGGCTGAGCGGTATGGGATCGGTATCCGATATTTAGAACACTGTGTTTGTTTGTCTAGAAAATACCAAGGAAAACAAGAAAAATCCTACATGTTGGGGGAGGGGGGTTTTCCTTTTCTTGTTTTCTCCTATTTTATGTGAATACTGGTGGAAAGCTCTCATCATATATTTTTTTTTATTATTTATGGGAGAGGCAGAGAGAGAGAGGAGAGAGAGCGGGGGGGGGGGGGGGGGGTAGTTGGAGTCATTATCCTGACATTTTCCAAAAATATCTTCCCCCCAAAACAAACAAAGGAAAACTATTCTTAGAAATATATCACCTCTTTCTTGACATTTCTCCTCGCAAATGAAGAGAGAAAAACTGAAAAACATATGAAAGAGGGGTTTTACTGTTACTTGTCAATCTTCTATTTTCCCTCTACACCAACCACCAACCAAGCACCCATTATAGTAGCTACTTAGTGGTTACTGCTAGTGCAGAATCATTCCTTATGGGGCATGTAGCAGTTGCCAGCTACTTTACTGGACTTTCATCTTATTCCCTCAAAATAATGATTTATACTCATGATTATCATACATTTTTCTAGGAAATATATGAAGTCAATGTAGCTGTTACAAGTTATCACCATGTCTCATGACGATGCATTTGTCATGTGGTTTACCTCTGGATTCATTTATACAGAAATTAATGTGAATGTTCCTATCAATGTTACTGGACTGGTTCCAATATGAGAACATCTGTAGCTCAGTTGTAATCAAAGTTTTAAATTTAATTTTATCTTGGTACCAATATAAATCGCATGTACTGGTTCCAATATTGCAACTTTTGTATCCAATGCACAATAAATCGATCCAATATTTATGATGTCGCCAATATGATATGCCCAAAATTGTGGATTCTGATATTACAAGTTATTACTGACACTGGTGGTCATATTTTAAACCTTAGTTGTAATTCATGATGACCTTTTTCTACTTTCTTCTTCAATGCTATCTTTTTCATATATTAGCTTTTAAATTTCCTTTATTTTCTCCAAAGGTGTCTAGCGTTCATGGCTACAGGACTGGTTTAAGCAGCTTCAATACCCAGAATGCATATAGTGGAGTAACAGATGTTTTTAAGAATGTCTATAGAGAAGGAGGAGTTCGTTCTCTTTATCGTGGAGTAGGTATATGATTGTTCATTAAACTTATGTTAATTTTCTTAGTCCCTTTCGTTGTTCATTTTCATTTTTAGCATCGATAACTGAGCAGATGTTTCTGAGGGTGTCCATGTGATAAAAGCAGCAATTAGTGTATAAAATTCTCGTTAATTAACATCTAACTAGTAAAGAAGAGGTCATCATTCTTGAACAATCATGAACCAGGTTTCGCTTCATTACTGTAAGGATGCAACAGGTTGAATTGGTCAGGAGGAAATTCTTAATTCTATATTATTGTCCATCGTAAACATGATTCTTCTTTTTAGAATTAGTTTTCTCCTGGGTACAGGAGCCTGCAATTTTATTTTGTTTAATCACACAATGTGGAAGATTTACAGAGATGGCCCTGGTAATTAATGAGTACCAAAACATAGCTCACAATTAAATTGGTATTAAATTTGAATTCATTCGACTTAGTTTTATTATATTTATGATGAGGTAGTTTCACGAAGTTCTCAGGTCCAACTAGAACTCAACTTGCAACTTTGAGGGCTTAAGATTTTTTTTAAACAGGGAACATGTCTGTCATCTTTTATTTCCATTTTTTGGCCCTGAAGAGAGGAAAAGAGAGAGTTTAATTTTGTAATTGTTTTTGCCTTGGTTTGGTTCTTAAAAACTTGCCTGTCCTGAACCTGAATATGATAAGGGATTTTTCTCGTTGGCCCTAAATCCAGGTGAAACCTACCAGACCAAGGTTTTAAATATTAGTTATAGTCGATATATCATATTGAAAATTTTTATAGCGGTTATCGTTATCGAGAAAATATCTGGGATATTTTATAAATATTGGATGTTAATATTATAATGTAAATATACATGCATACATCATTTAAAATAAATATTTTCATACGTACATCATAGCAAGCTATATATATACACAAAAAAAAAATTTAGAATATACTTAGCTCGACAACTTGCTTGAAACCGATGAATCTATAATCACTAGCCAATTGTAGAGTCTTCATAGATTCTAACCTAGTATCATGCAACAATGAAAACGGGGTCATGGTTTCTCTTCGGCATACACTGAAATTTAATATTATTATACATTTGAATCATATTATTATTTTTCTTCATTTATTTCTCAAGTTCATGCAAGTGTATTGATGTCTATAGACTCTATACTGGCCATCAATCATCAATTTAAATTTGAGAAACTGAGATGCTTCTTTGATATATGATGGAAAAAAAAACTAAAACTAAACCGGAGAAAGGTTGAAGTTAAATCTAAATTTTAAAAAGTAAATAAAAAAAAAACCTAAACCTTAAACTGAGATGCTTCTCTGATCCAAAGAGGTGTTGCTGAAAAGAAAAAAATAAAAAATATTTAAATAACTAAAAAAGAGAGGTCGGGGGGCTAGGAGCATATGGAGAGAAGAATTTGTTACATACCTACTGACCGTTGGAGACTTAACTTTGCTTAGACTTTCAATTGAAGATCTATTTCAATCTTCTTCGATCGTTAATCGACTTTGCTTGGCAGCTATACCTTCTTGGCTTCTTCCATTGTCGACGGCGCCATGGGTTAGTTCCTGAATGAGAAAGAGGGGAATTTAGGACTCGATCATTGATCGAGCCCTAATTCCTGATTGATATTTATGTTTAACGGGTTGGGTTTTGTTGACAAATGGATAATTAGACTTGGACCCAATAACTTTTTAACAATTATGTCAGCTTGATATGAGCTGATTTTGACCGACTTTTTGGTCCTGATATTGCGCCCGCAATTACCTCTAGCCTGATATTGTGCCGCTATTTTTCAAAAAATGATAAAAGATGTGAAACGTGATATATCATTGCGGTTAGCGCTCCAAAATGCAATATCGGCGCAATATCTCTACTGCAGCCTCTGTTTAGAACATTACACCAAGCACATGACACTTTAAGTGTGAATCTGGATCATTGCACAATTCTACATAACCTGTTAGGTCCAACGATAGTTGCCAATAGTCTAGAACGCAATTGTTTTATAGTAATTTGAATATGTCAATCCTGGTATTCCAGTCAATTATCCTTATGGACTAGATTAGACCATCTTGCCAAATGACTTTGTGTAAACATAAAATTTTGTTTCTATTAGTTTTACTCAAAATTTAAATTCTCTTTATCTGTGTTCTTAATATACTCTTAAATATGATAACATATTAGTTGATTATCACATTTGTGATTCTTTCAGAAATTTGTGTTTCCTTGTATCCATGTTGTATATGATACTCATAAGTCATACCTATAATTGTGCAACACAGGTTTTGAGGGGGTTTTTTATGTTTTTTTCCTTCTCTTTTTTTTGGTCTTTTTTTTGGTACGTGTGTTAGGGGCTTGTGTGGGTGTTTGAGTATGTAATTTTTGGGTACAAGGATCCTCTTCCCCAAAGTGTTAATTTTACTTGGCTACTGATATGACATAGGTTACATAAGCTGTGATTGTGAAAATTCAAAATTGAAAGCAAAGAGAAATTTGAATTTTGATTCTCTATTTTCCTTTTTGTTTTGCTGCCTCCCTATATTTGAGCAGCTTTTGTTAAAGTTGAAAATGGAGTATTTTGTTAATTTGAATGAGGTTTCCAAGAAGTCTTGTCAACATGGGATTTTCTCTTGGTACTTATTGTTTGTAATTATATGACCCAGAATTGTAGTATGCATTTCTAGTTTGTTGCATTGTTTGTACCTGTTTAGTTCTTTCTTTGCTATTAATCTAGGTTAGAAGTCTTGGCTTATGTAGCTCTATTTTATGTACTCGGGACTGTTGTTGTAGGAAATGATATTAGTTTAGGGTTGGAGTATGGACTATTTTATCACCCATTTAGATTAATTTTAAAAATTATTAAATTTTCATAAAATGAGTAATTCTGACCTGAAATTATCGAACTTGCCAATACTGATACCAGTAAAGCTTAATCCAAACTGTGACCATTGCCGAGTTTTTAAACATGGTTTTGAGTAAAATGTTTAATTTTCTCTTATACCTCTTTCATATTTTGGTATCTCTTTGGAAGTTAAAGTTTGTTAATAATATTTTTGTTAATTACTATTTCTTTGTTTTGTTTCTTTTGGTGGTTTTAAGCTTCTATTCTTATTTTTTGAAGTCCATGATAATAATTTTTTTTTTTTAATCTTTGTGTTAGTGGTTTTGTTGATTTTTTTTTTTTTTTAATCTCTTTAACTGTTATTGGCATTTTTCATTAGAAATAATGTTATTGGCACAGTTTCCTTTATGGTACTATTAAATCTTTGGGGTATTTACTGGTTTGTCCCTCAAATCTTTAAATATTATGATTTTACCCCCCAAATCTTCATATTTATAATTTTGCCCCTCAAATCTCATAAGTTACAACAATTTTGCCCCCCTCTCTAACTTTCCCAAATACAGTTAATTTTTTGACCATTTTACCCCTCATTTCCTCTTTTATTTTCCTCCTTCTTATTTTCTTCATTATTTCTCCTCTCTTCCTCCTCTCTTCTTCTTCTCTTTTCCTCCTCTCTTCTCATTTTCTTTATTTTTTTTTTACTCTTTTATGTTCATATTTTCCTCCTCTCTTCTTATTTTCTTCTCTTTTTTTACTTGAGATAATTGATTTGGTGAACTAGAGGAAAAATGCATGACATGAAAGAGTAAAAAAATGAAGAAAATGAGAAGAGAGGAGGAAAAGAGAAGGAGAAGAGAGGAGGAAGAGAGGAGAAATAATGAAGAAAATAAGAAGAAAGGAGGAAGAGAGAAGAAGAAGAGGAGGAAAATAAAAGAGGAAATAAGGGGTAAAATGGTCAAAAAATTAACTGTGTTTGGAAAAGTTAGAGAGGGGGGCAAAATTGTTGTAACTTATGAGATTTGAGGGGCAAAATTATAAATATGAAGATTTGGGGGGTAAAATCATAATATTTAAAGATTTGAGGGACAAACCAGTAAATACCCCTAAATCATTTTTAGGTGTTTTTTCCCTATTTTCAGGTTGTGATATGTGTATAATTGTATAAGTCAATTATCAGATAAATATCCCTGAATGTTAATTTTTATACCCTCTATATACTGGGATTTAATGCCATCTAGGCCTGCATAAAATGTTAAAACCTGCTGACAGATTGGAGCCTTTTTTTTTTAGGATTGTCCTGGAAGAATCTGGATCTATCTGGATCCTACTTTCCACTTTTAGGTTATCACTTATCACTGATCTGATGATCCAATGGATAATTCAATATTCATCAATCAAATTAAGAGTCTGTCTAGGATCCTACTGATAAGTTTTAATCAAGATCCTGTCAATTGAAAAGTAAATATTAGATCTTTACCTAATTTTATTTTATGTAGACATTATAAACCATGAACCAAAGTGGCTTGCAATTCTTAACCATCTGTTTTAGGGTTACTTGATGTACGAGTAACGATAACACGAACATTTGATATTCTTAGGCATTTAAGATAAATTAGATCTTGGTTAATAGTTTGGATCTTCTACTATATTTGCAAATATTTTTGTAGTGATATGATTTGAGCTCATATCCTATTGATAGGATAGGATGCTAGTCAATATTTAAAATGTTAACCCCCAAATTATTTGGGATCAAGTGATTATACACCCCCTGTTACTGCTATAGAATAAAAAACAAATATTCCTATATATTCTCTTTCATGAGATAATATTACTTAAAAGTGAATGGTTTACCCCTACTATGATCTAATCTCAATTTAAGCTTTTTTTGTAACTCTCTCTCTCTCTCTCTCTCTCTGAGAATTTCAACATCTAAAATCAACCCATCTCTCCTCATTTCCCTCTACAAAATACCTCAAAGCCACATATCAAGTACATATTTTTATAACACAGGAGAAATAATTAAAAATAATTACTGCAGTCTATAAAAGGTTATAAATATATGGTAAAGTACCACAATTCTGAAACTTGAAACTTGTTTATCAAATTTTTTATTTAGTTTCTTAATAAGAAAATCTCTATTTGCTAGTTTTTTATTCCATATGGATGTGGAAAAGTAAATCAAAGGCTTCCAATGACCCAACTTGAAAGCATTATTGACGTGTTGGTGGGAGTCTCTTAAATGTTAAATGCAATTATTGCGATATGATAAGGGGTGGTGTTAGCCGATGAAGTATGATTTGGCCGGAGCAGAGCGAAATACAATGGGATGTCCCTAATGCCCTGATAATGTCAAAGCAACATACTTGAGCTTGTACAAGTAAAAGTCAGTGGATCTATATTATGATTCAACTCATGTAAGCAGGAGCGAAAAAGCGAACAGGAACTAGGAAAATTTAGATTCCTTCGTCATTGAGGGAGAATCTTCAAGGGGAGGAAAGATGAGTGAAAAAAACCCTCCCTAAGATCACGAAAGGAGCAAGATGTTGTCTTTATGGATATTTATCGCTTTTGGTATGCACATAGCCTCCTATTCAATGCGGTGAAGAATCTTTCATTTCCAAAAAAGATAGAATCGGTATCAAATTATGAAAAAAGATTTAAGCCTCCTTATTATGAAGTTCACGTCAATTTGTTGAAAAGAGAAGTTGTTAAGAGTGAATGATCTAGAAAAATACGAGAAAGAATGGAGCACATTGATGTCCAATAGTTGGAGTGATGGAAAATTTAGATCCATAACTAATTTTTTTTGAATAGTTTGAGTGGTGCTTTTTTTCTTGAAGCAGTGGACACTTCCACCATATACAAGAATGTTGATGATTTATTCCAATTGCTTAATACGAAGGTGGAAGAAATTAGAGAAAACGATGTTGTTCAAATTGTCACTAATGGTGCTTCACCTTATGTTGCCATAGGTGAAAAGTTGATGGAAACAAGGAAGCTCTTTTGGTCACCATGTGCTGCAGATTGCATTAACAATATGCTCAAGGATATTGGTGACTTGCTGGTGCATAGAGAGACAAAAGAGAAGTTGGAGAAAGTTATTGTTTTCGTCTATAGACGTTGCATTCTTAATCTAATGAGACATTTCATGGATGGAAGAGAATTGACAAGGTCCCCGGTCACCTGATTTGCAACAAATTATCACTTTGAAGGGTATGATTGAGCAAAAAATTGTGCTTCTGCATCAGTTGTATGGAAAGTATAATAACCCTTAATTTTCATTAGACATAAATAAATAAATAAACACAATAATAAATATAACCTTTCACTTTCTATAACTTCCAAATCTTTAATATTCTATAACTCCTGAACTTTTCATCTTCTCCATTACAATGAAGCTCCTATATTTAATTCTCAAAATTAAACCCTCCACATTAATTTAAGGCCTTTCAAATACTTAACTCCCAAATTAAAACCTATATAAACCTCCTAAGCCAAAACATATTTTTATTGATTATCTAAAACTCTTATAAAATTCTCTTCCGCTCATGACGCGGGAGCAACTCACCGGAGTCGTCGTCGCTATTGGGATTACTGCTCTCATCGTCGGAACTTGCCGCAGAGGAGCACGTTCTTCCTTTTCTTTTCACATTTTTGACTTCTCACCTTTTAACAAAGAGGTAAGAAATTATCTTTCTTTTTCTTCTTGGGTTAAATTATTTTAATGAATTTTAGGTTAGATTACCTGCTACTCAATAACCCTAATAATCTAAAAAGAACATTTATCTTATAAACCTAATAAGATTGATTCAGACTCATTTCTTAAATTCAGATCCGTTAATACTAAAATCAATTTTGAGTGTATTATAAGTATTAGATAATCCCTAAAAATTATCTAAATTTATATTAATATATTTTTGATATTCTTAGAATATTTTTAATGTGTATATTGCTTCGTTGATCGACATCGGGAAACAAAAACCTAGGTGAGTTCATTTTGGACTCACTAAACATGCTAGTATCTTTATAAAAATATTATTTCCATTATATTGTTTAATTTGTAGAAATGTTATTATAAGTGAAACCATCGATATTGCTATTTTTTTTATTCTATTAGAAATTCAATTAATCTTGTTATTGATGATCGCATATTAATTTATATAATATAATTAGATTTTAGAATAATCAAAATATACAATATTTGATAAATCACATAAAATCTATAATTGTGGAAATATACTGTTTGTGATATCATTTTATATCGATGTCTAGAAAAGTTACCTTATATACTAGTTATCTAATTAAGGAACGTGCAACGCACGGAAATCCTCCCAGCATCCATATACTTCCTGGTCGATATTTTTATGATGTCTCAAATCAGTAACTCTTGCATATAGCTAATTGTGATTTATTGAATAAAGTATAAACTGAACAGACTTTATAAATTATATTGTTAACAAATCAAGAAAAATCCAATTGAAATATCGTATCTGATATAATCAATATACAAGTTATGAGAACTAGAATTTAGACCTACATGGACTATATCTAAATGATACTAGGTTGGGAGAGAAACTGAATGATAGAAATATACTCTGTTTCGACTGTAAACTTGTTAAGTTGTACAACTGAATATTTCGCACACCATGGGTGCGTGATGATTTATTGGATCATACCCAGACTATAATTCCTGTTTGCCTAACGGCAGGTCCGACTCAATACCGGATAATCCACATGATTATTTTCTGGGTCTGTACAGGAAACAATCGAAACGGTGGTATCCCATCAGTTGGATCTTCCAATTACATGACATCCTAGACAAAAATACCCCTGTTATAGAGTTGACTTCACTAAAATGACATTAAGATAATCTAAATCAACTGACATCATTATTACAGACATCTCATTATATATTTTCTAAAACTTGTATTATTATTATATTTGAATATAACCGTTATATTTAACATTCTTTCTGCATATTTTATTTTGGTCGCAATCTGACGATCTGGATGTGCATGCCTAGATTTACCGATGGACACATCAAAACTGATGCAGGATCTGGTGCAGTTCAAAGATCAAGCTGAAACTCAATTATATATTAGAGCTTTCCTTCTTTTTATTTAGTTTCATTGTATTTTGTTTCAACTGTATCTAAATTTCGTTTCAATAAGTGAAAAGTCAAACTTTTGTTGAATTTTTCTATCGTAATTACTGAGTATTATTGTGGTAAATTTATCGAGGTTTTAGCATATTCAAAACGAATATGTTGCCGGTATCTGCTACACGTGCTCGTATACCGTTTATCGGGAGCGGGGCGTGACAGAAAGCAAGTAAAATTGTTGATAAGGGTGATGGCCGTGGATGTTGAACACATCGTTCTAATTGACAATGGATTTGGAAAGCAATTAAATATTGCTTTAAGTGTGTGTTAACAGTGGTGAAGGTTTTAAAACTTGTTGATAGTGATATTAAACTGGTAATGACATACATGTATGAAGTTATGGATAAGGCAAAGGAGCAAAGTGAGAAGAACTTTGAGAGGGTTGAAATAAGGTATGAGAGCATATGGAGTTATTGATGAGCATTTAGATTTTCAATTCATAGGTCTCATCGTGTGGCCACATACGTTCCAAATCCTAAGCAAGACTGTGAAATTAATTGTTTTAATTTACTAATTTCTCATAATTTTTTGTATATCTCCAAATTTTTTATTGGAGGTTTCAATATATCCAAATTTCAAAGCATACTGGAGGTAAAATAAGTAAAATACGAATTGTACTAGGTGATTGAAAAGTTATATCCCAAAAGGAGGATAAATTGCCAATTAGTGAGGTCTAAGAAAGCCCGTGGCATGTTTGACATTGACATGGTTATCGCAACAAGAGACAAGAAGCAACCCAGTAATTTATACTATTGAACTTTATATAATATAATAATAGGCTAGTTTAAATGTGAGTTGTGGCCTTTATATCAATATTTTTTTGGAATGCTAGTTTTATAGTGGGATAGCTATGGCGATGAATGCTTGAAACTCTAATTGCTAGCCATTCGAGTGTTCAGCCTCATATAGTGCAATAGGTTGTGAAAAGAATTGGAATGAGATTGAACTTTTGCACTCGAAACGTAGAGATAGGTTGGCATAACTAAGATTTAATTCTTTGGTTTGGTTAAATATGATATTCAATTGGATGGCTGAAGAAAATATGGATGGAGATGATTCGAAAAGATATGGATTCTAGTGGTTTAAATGAGGACATATTACTCGATATGAATGAATGAAGAAGGATTATCAAAGTGGTCGATCTGGCATGATTCTCTTTTGGTTCATGTAGCCTATCCCAAGTACTTGGGATTAAAGGCTTGGTTGTTGTTCTATAACATTCAATTGGAATTAAGGCAACAAATAAGGGAAGCAGAGGGGGATACATATGATTCGATTTGTATATCAAATATAGATTCGGATGTTGATTGGATTACGAAAGAAGGATCTTGCCTCCTAAAAGATGCAAGTTGGATGGATGCCCATGAGCATTTTGAGTTTAGAGGAGGAACAAGTGTGTATAACAAAAAGAAAAGGAAAAGGAGGTAAAATTAAATTTTAATCAACTAATTTTGATTCCTAATTGTTGATTGATAATATTTAGTATCTAATAGTTTTTAGTAATTATTGCTAGGATCTTGTGACATGAGTGCAATTGGAAGCAAGAAGGCAGCTAAGGGAAATAAAAGAAGATAGAGGAGGAAGAGGAGTTTGTGGGGACCAATGAAGATGATGAAGATAAAGATGAAAATATTACTCTTGAAGATGACCCCAGTAATGCATTGATAGGAGATGATTGATTGATATTGCAAGGCCTTTTTTTGGTGTTTTGGGAGCATAAGTTGAAACTTATAAATTTTTTATCCAAATCATATAGTCTAGAACTTTTTAAGTTTCAAGTCTAACTCAAACTTGCTTTAGGATATCGACTTTTATATATGTAATTCACATATGAAATTAATTATCGACTCACGCACGAAGTATATTTTAATATTTATTTTGGTATATTTTTGTTCCATCATTTTGATTAATGATGTCATAAGATCATTGCACTTGTGAGCATGAATTTTATCTATTCATATCTTTTACTTTGAGCTTTACCTACTTCTGATATTTATCTAGGATTATTCATTGTTTTATGCTTTATTTCCACATATTGTTTTAATTTATATTGTCATATGCTTGATCATTGTTTATTTTACATCGGTCAACGCATCTTATAGAATGATATGTGACACGACATGCAATACGATACGTTGAGAAAATGATTTACAACACATCGCGATTTGACGACTATGTACTCTTCATCTTCCACTCACTACCACCTCAATCTTACCATTCTGATAAATACCACAACAATAAGAAGAACAAAATCCTAATCCATAATTAACAGACATTCAATCGATGTAAGAACAATTGTACCTCTGAACCCAACTATGCTAAAATTAAATTTGGGCCTCAACTTCTTGATTGGATCAGGGTTATAATCAAAATCTCGTTCACATGCCCACTCACCCTTCTGACTCTATTATCAGCAAGGTCATCATCCATAACACTTTTCATGCCCTCAATTTACCTATTCTTTGAAGAAGACCCAAATCTTTTTTTTAAAATTAAATTCTTGATATAAATTTTCTTTTTCCTCTTTTGTCTTGTGAAGTTTGAATACCCCCCGATATGGCCAATATTTCATGTTATATCCTTTTTTGGGCATTCGCAACAACTTGGTGTAATATGGGTCGTGCGGTTTTGTGCCTATATCAGCTAATATTTGCATTATTGCTTGATAATAGGCCCATTATATCCAATGTTTAAAATAGTGATAACAGTAACGTAACGTTTTGCCTTTGTTAGGTTATGTCGCATATAGCATAATGCTTAACGTCGGTTATGCAATTTCCTATTTATTTAATAAAAATAAATATAAAACAATATAAAATAATTTTTATAAAATAAAAAAAAAAAATATATATATATATATATAAAAGAATATAAAACCATTTTGTAATACATAATCTATTCAAATGTTCTATTAAGTTTTTTTTTCACATACAACAACAACAATGACAACTAAGCCTTTTATCCCAAGTATTTGGGGTAGGCTACATGAACCAAAAAAAGAATCACGCCGGATCGATCACTTTGATATTCCTTCTCCATTCATTTCTATCAAGTAATATCTCCTTATTTAAATCTTTTTTTTTCACATATCTTCATAAATTATATCAAGTTTGCAACCGTAATTCCATTTATCATTTAAACAAGAAAGCAAGACTCTAATTTTTTTTATTTCAATTCTAGTTATTATCATTGTTGTAATTTACATTTTGTAATGTTCAATTTATCTTATTTATAATTTTGATTTCAGTTCAGTTAAAAATTCAATAGAATCAATGAGTAATTTTCAGCAACCGGACTAGAAATACAACAAGTGAATAAAGAAACAAACTTAAATTAACAAATTAGTAATTTCACAAACAATCAAATAAACCAACTAATTAAGTAAAAAAAATTACATAATTTGCTAATAATCAACAATATATAAATTACTAAAAAATAATTGTAAATAACGTAGCATAACGTAATTTTACGTAACGTTATATAATATAATGTAAAATAACGTAAAAAAACGTATTGTTACGGTGTACCGAGTTGTTTCCAGTTATTATGCAGCGTTGAGGTTCCGTTAGGTTACATAACGCAATATAACGTGTTTCATAACGCGTTATTTTCAACATTGATTATATCATCCTGACATGATATATCATTTGGTATAGTTTATTTTTTTAATTGAGATTTTAACTTAGACATGAGTTTAGGCTTCGTACCAAATTATTTTCATGCATCCAAGAAGAAAAGCCAAATTCTTTCACCTTGCTTAAATGACACAGAATCTTTCTGACACCGCCTATAGCTAAAAATGACGAAGATCCTCATTGAGGAGTTTCTTCAAGTAGTTCTCAATGCTTTTAATGGTTCTCTTCTCCTTTCTCCCTTTTTATATTTTGCTGCTGCTATAGCTATTGCTACAATTGTTATTGTGACTTATACTATATTGTTGTTAATTTGTGTGCACTCTTATATTTGTGCCTTAAGCTCAATTATTTCAATAGTTTTTATTTTCAAGTTTATATTGAATATGGTTCATGTTTTATTTTATTATGTATTGTCAACTTTTGCGTGTATATATAAGCTCTTGAATGCTTTTACATATGTGTTACAACCAATGTTTAAAATAGCGATAACGGTAACGTAACGTTTTGCCTTTGTTAGGTTATATCGCATATAACGTAACGCATAACGTAAATTACGCAATTTATTATTTATTTAATAAAAATAAATATAAAACTATATAAAACAATCTTTATAAATTGAAAAATAAATTAAAAATTCTAAATATATATATATATATATATATATAATTATTTTGTAATACATAATCTATTCTAAATTTTTATTAAATTTTACAATAATTTTCACATTTATCTTCATAAATTATATTAAGTCCGCAACCGTAATTCCAGTCATTACCTAAACAAAAAAAAACAAAATTACAATTCTTTATTTCAATTCCAGTTATTATCATTATTTTAATTTATATTTTCAAATGTTCAATTTATCTTATTTGTAATTATTGATTTCAATTCAGTTAAAAATTCAGTAGAATCAACAAATATAATATTTCAACAACCGTATAGGAACTACAACAAGCGAATAAGGAAATAATCACTAATTAGCAAATTAATAATTTCATAAATAATTAAACAAGCCAAATCAAGTAACAAAATTTTAGTAATTCGCTAATAATCAAAATAATAAGCAATAAAAATATAGATATTACTAAAAAAAAATACTAAATAACGTAACATAACGTAATTTAACATAACGTTACGTAATATAACGTAAAATAACATTAAAAAATGTATTGTTACGGTGCACTGAGTTATTTTCAGTTGTTACGTTGCGCTGGAGTTCCGTTAGGTTACGTAACGCAATATAACGGGTTTCATATCGCTTATTTTCAACATTGGTTACAACGACTTATTTACATACCATGCCATACTTGATAGATAAGTGACATTATGATATTAAACCACCTCTTAAGACATCAATATTACATGTATATATACTTTTCTACATGAACATCTAATATGTGTAATATGAGTACGTATTATTCCCGATATATCATTCGATATTCACTATCCTCTATTGAACCCCATCAAATGAGGTCATGAACTCAATATTTAGAAACTCACTGAAGATTAACTTGGGACCGGCTTGGAGAAAAAAGGGGTTGGGAGATGGCAGGTTTAGAAAGGAAAATTCACTTTTTTACCATCCGAAAACAAACGACAACACTGGGCAATATAATGATCCAATCCTAAGTAATTTTGAGAGTAAATTGGCAAAGGTGAAGATTTTGGGGCAAAGTTGCAAGTATGGTAGATTTTGGAGCGGGTTTATGTATCTAAAAAACCTACAATTTTAGTAAAGAGGAAGTTCCTATTACAGATGCCCACTGTCAGATTTATTGTTTAAGCTCACTTGTTTTGAGGCTGGCACTGAAATGTTAAATCCATTGAAGCACATGATGTACAATTAGCTAAAATTTCATAAAGATACTTATAATCAACTGATCTAATGGATAAACTTCTTGTTCTTATTGTTAGTCAACCAGTTTGATTTTTTTTTTTCCACCTATAAGAAATGGGGTTAAAATTAAATTGGTAAATTGACAACAACCAGTGCTTCTATAGATACTGAAATTGATAGTAAAATTTTTCAAAAGGTAAAATGTTTTAACTTTCTCTTGTTTCCTCCATTTTCCCGTTTTCCCGAGTAGCTGTTGTTTTGAGTGATAACATTACAGTTGATTCTTCATGGAAATAATGCTAGGAACTCGTCTCGACCATAGAAACTGGATTTTCTGCAGTGATTTGATTCATTGTCTAAACATTAGTGACTGCTTGTGTCATACTAAGTATTCTTAAACTGACGGTTGATATGAAGCTGATGTTGATGTTCTTTGTAATTGATATTTTATTTTATGGTAATTCCAAAAGGATCGTAAAATCTTCCCATTCTCGATCCCATCCATTTCAACCCGATTATTCTGCACTCTCCACTTATTTGTTTCAAATAATACAGGTCCAACACTGATTGGAATCCTTCCTTATGCTGGGCTTAAGTTCTACATATATGAAGAGCTGAAGACCCGCGTGCCTGAAGATTATCAAAAGTCAGTCACATTGCGACTCTCTTGTGGAGCTTTAGCAGGTCTATTCGGACAGACTCTCACATATCCTCTTGATGTGGTTAGGAGACAAATGCAGGTATTTCTGACGATGGAATGCGAGGTTCCTGTTTCACTTAGAGTGACTGAAAATCTTTTATCATCTTTCGTTTTAATATAATAATTTTTGGTTGCTTAAAAGCTGGTCATATGCCTGATTGATGCATTTATTCTTTAGGTTCAGAGCCAGAAGCCACTAAATCAACTTGGTTCTCAGCACATCAAAGGGACCATGCAAGGTTTGTGCTCCATTGTCCGCAATCAAGGCTGGAGGCAGCTATTTGCTGGATTGAGCCTCAACTATGTAAAGGTGAGCAAGTTCCATAACTTCCATTGCAAGATCAATCTATGATTAGTAGACATGGACACTAGTTTCGTGTTTCTACATGGACATATGTACACAGGGTGTCAGGCCCGGCAGTTATCCAAAATCTAGACATGAGGACGCAGCTATAGATGTATTTTGTCTGATATATGATTATTTGACTCTTATCATTATGTGAATTGTTTTCTGTTTGTATATGAAAGACTTAATATTAGCAAAAGGATCTATACATTAATTAGCTTTTGTCAAAAGGGCACACATATCCCATCTATATAGAGAAATTTTTAAGCTAATAAGCAATTTATTCATTTGCATGTGTCCGGCATAGATCAACACACACGCCGTGTTCTTTTGAATCGATACATCAATTATTTTGTTGGGGGAATTGTCCCACATATCATAGCACTTAGCCGTCTCGATGTTTTAGAGATGACTATTTATATGCCTTGTCAATAAATTGCTTGCGCACGCCTGTACACACGCATACCTAGGCATGTATCATAAGGGGAACAAGTTTATTTCTCCAGAAAACTTCTGGTGCTTCCCTGCTTTAGCTCCAGCTTCAGTGCTTAGTGTCTCTATATTGTTAATAAATTTCACTGTTTTTTAGAGAACATTTTATTTTGAATCCAAATCAAAAGTTACTGAATACAACTTGTGGTCAGATTCTGGTGTAGCTCTATTTCAATTTCTAAGTTGCATCCTTTCTCTAATCTTCTTTTTCTTTTTTATGATGCAGTTTTCTCATACTTATTTATAAAGCATTAAATTATAATTTAATTTTCTTGGAATATCATCAGATTTGAATGTGGACTGATTTCAACTGTATTTATTGTGATGTTGTAACCTGGAGGGAACATATTTTGTATTAACACAGCTTGCACCTAGAATCTTCTTTTATTAGTGGCATGGGAGAACATGAACCTGGAAATTTTCCTTCAGATGCAATCCATTATAGTTATTTAATGAAACTTCTTTTTACAAGAATATGTAATAGAAGTCCAAATGTTATTGCAGGTTGTTCCATCAGTTGCCATTGGTTTCACAGCGTATGATATGATGAAGTCTCTTTTACATGTACCGCCAAGAGAAAAGATTAATTCAGCTGATTCAAGAAAGCCATAGCCTTGGGCAGTTTACTGGGTAATTTAAACCAAGATAAAGTTGGTTTTTTCAGCAGTACGTTTGAAGAAAAATTTGGCCTGTGTGCCTTGTGTCTTCATCGTTTCACCATGATTTAGCCCCTTTTAATTCTGACTTTCATCTGTTGCTTGATGAACATACAATGGATAAATAGTTAATTAACATTTTCCACTATTTGAAGATCTTCTATGCAAACTTTATTTGTTAATCAAGATTGATTTGCAGAGATGCGAAGCAACTTTACTTTTTTCATGTTCATCTGTTTGCTCTTTCCGTTCAGCACACTGAAATCCCAACAGCACTTTAAAAGCAACTTCATTCTGTGAAAATTCGGAAACTTGCTCTTCGTCTGATACTAATTACTCTATAGTTGTCAGGGATTTGATTCATAAATTTGGACCATCACACCTGTTTGCTGACTGCTGGTCTCAGCTTGATATAGAGCAAGCTGAATGTCATGCCAGTTTGCTTCGTATAATATCATAATTTGTTAAATGGAATAGTATAGAAGTCATTGCAACATACATTCATAACTGCCCTGTGCTCCCTCTTTTGGTATAAAATGTACGGCGAGTAACAAGTAGTAGGTTACATGTACTTTATTTTTTTCAGAAACCACCATGAACATTCATGCAAATCTTTTATGAATTTAATAGAATTTCATGATGAGTTGCTGAAATAAATGAGTTCACTGTAATTTTCTTTAGAAATTGTGAATTTTCAAGGTACTTGCTTAGCCCTCACCCTTGCTTGTTAGCAGCTTATGTCAGTCAGAGTAGACAATAATACTGTGTCTAACCTTTAAAACTCGTCATAGCTTGACATTTCGACTCTATTCTGAGAATCCACGGGGCCCGCTATATAATCGAAACAACATGCTGGGATGATGCTTGAATGCTCGTGTGACAATTCGACAATCAGCCGTTTCCTTTTTGGTTGCACGAACATCCGAAATGCCTTTATTTTCAACTACTCTGTAAGAGCCCTCTTGTGCAATTAGATAATCAGTTTATTGAACTTTAATTGTATCCTGGTTAAATTCAACTCAGGTCACAACAAGGCATTGATTCCTGCGGATACACAAACAATAAATACTTCGCAAGCATTTAAAGCTAAGAATTCAAGCATTGGAATTAAACTGTCCTATAAATGTTAAAATTCCCCTTCGCTCTCCAGAAAGAGAAAATTGAAGGGATTGGAAATCAGAAGGGGATGGCCTGCAACAACTTGGCATTTGCAGTGCTCTTTATTTGTGTGCTTTTGCCTCTCCCGTGCGTGGAGATGAGCAAAGATGCTCGACTGTTCTGCTGGTGCGTATGCGTGCAGCGGTGCTATCTGAATGGGTTCAGGTACACCGGCAAGTGCTCAACCCAGTGTGACTTAGCCTGCATAAAGAACGGATACAGTGGAAAGAAAGACAGCCTTCAGTATTGTCCGAATCTTGAGTAAGTCTGCTGCTATGTACGATGTGAATAGCGGTTCACAGCATGAAGTTTGTTACTATATGAAGAGCAAAATCATGGAACTAGCATCCAGCAAATTTATCATTCATGAAAGGAAAATAATAATTTTGGGAAAGTCAACTTCAATACAACGATGCATCTCGTTTTTCTTGTTCTTCCTTTTTAACTAATCTAATACGCAACCTTGCTTTTCTTTTTCTTCTTTTTTAACTAAAACATGAACAGTTAATGTTGGAGCATAGGTTTTTGTAGTTCAATTTAACTTTGCTAACTTGTTACTCTGCAGTATTTATCATGTTTCTATATTCCCTCAAAGAATACCCCATACAACCTACTATATGTAGATCCAAAATTCTAGCTCATCAGACTTACAATCACCACTTGCTGGCGGTTCTTGCTGCTAATTGACAGTAATATAATTCCTAGTAGGCACCAGGTCCCTCAAGTAATCTCAACCAAATTCCAAACCAACAATTTTACCTTTAGGTCCTGATTCTGAATCCTAAAACAAATTTTCAATAAAAATCTTATCTCAATCCCAAATCCTATACCAAAAATCTGAGCTTGAAACTCTATTTTCCATATTGATCCATATACGGTAAGAAACAAAATAAATATAATTTAAAAAAAACGCCTCCATACCAAACTATTCTCTTGGATAAAATTTCACCATCTCCTAAAAAAATAGCATTGCTGGTGGGTAGCTAGTAGTCATCCTATGTTAGGAGATTTCGATACTCATTTGCTAATCTCAAAATATATAATGGCTACAATATTTCTTTCCAGACCATCTAAATCAAAACCAAATGCAGATTTGATAATTTTTTCTATATTATTGTATACTCAACTTGGTATCATGATGTATTAATCAAATTCCAACACATATATCTTCAATCTATTCAGAGATTAACAATTTATTCACTAAATAAAATTCTTATATAAAATTTCTTGGTCATTAGTCATGAACAAGCTACTATCTGATAGTTTTGGCGGTTAACTGGCGATTTGTTCATGACCTCAAATCACGAAATTTTTATAGCATGTTGATTATTTCACATTGATCTAAATAACACGTTCAAAACTAAAATTAAATACAATCCTATCGTATACTGAAGGCCAGTGTACAATCATGGAAGAAAACGGTTTTAAAGTATGTAAATTTAGATCCTTAAATTCCTATACTGCTCCTAATTGCTCTCCAACATTCGCTATATTCTTGCTGCAGCTCTTTTACAGAGAAAGAGAGAATTTGAGAAGGGAGGAAAATAATAAAGAGAGAAAATTAGAGGAGATGAGGGTTTTTATTCTATTCTTAATTTTTATTTATCAAGTTAAAAGACATAATAATTAGTTTAAACAATCTATTTCCAATGTCTCACCACTATTTCCAATATTGCACACCTAATTCAACTGCCCAAGAGAATAAAAACAAAAGAGATTAAGTGGATTGTAGTGGAAAAAATTATTTAATTTTGATTTTGAGACTGTAAATTTTAATATTTTCAGAAAAATCTCAAATAAATGCCAAGAGTAGAATGATGTGACATAATCATTGTGCAACTTATAAAATAATTTTTGAATGAGTAAATTGCAAGATTGCAATTGTCAAAAATCTAACGTTATTAATTGATAACTTGTATTTTTTCTCTGTTTTGGATTTTCTCAGAAAAGTCCAAAAAAATCACCCTAAACTAAGAATCTCATTTACAACTATAGAATTTAAGATGAATACATCGGTGGTTAAATTGATTGATAGGACCAAATTAGGATTTCTAACCTATTAATCTGCAGAGATAAATATAGATAGATAGAAAATATGGGTATTACATTATATCCATTTAACAAAAAATTTTATCCTTAGAATTTAAACTTGGGATAGATGATGCAAACTAAAATATACATAATTTTTAAATAATCAGCTAAAAATAGTAAAGATACCTTAAATAATCACTGAGAAGATATGGATACTTTGCTAGAGGGTCATTCTCACACTTCTATATAGATTCTCCAAAAAATTGTCCCATGAGACGAGAATAAGTGGAATAATTTTGTTTACCAAGTCTTCTCTCTCTGGGGTCTAAACTCAAGTCTATTTCTGATAGATCCACTATTCTGTTGCCCTCATTAACACTTTCTTAACTGGAACAAGTAAAATAAATTGTACACAGATTTCATCTCCAACAATAATGCCAATCTATAGGCCAGATGCTTAGTCGTTTCTAAAATCTTAAAATATTTTAGACTAAAATTTCCTTTTCTAAAGAACCTGATTATACTTTTTATTGTAATACTATGATAAATACTTTGCCCCTACTTCAATTCTAGTGAACTTTTATGCTAGTCCATCTATTTTTTGCTGGTTGTATTTTGTCTTCATATGTTATCTTATAGTCTTCACTTGATTTACTGCTTGAGCGACAAGTTCTTATCTTAAAGAACTTTCTCTCCAACTTCATCCTAGTATATGGTGATCTATACTTCCAATCGTATAAAGTTTCAAATAGTATTATCTTAATATTGTCTTGATAAGTATTGTTGAATAAAAACTCCACCATGTATAGATAATCTTTTCAAGATCTAGAGAAGTCCAATATCCAAGTTTTGAGTATATCCTCGAGTATCTGAATTGTTCCCTCCAATTGACAGTCTGCTTGAGGATTATATGCCGAAAACAAATCTAACAAAATTTCCAGGCTATCCATCAAATTTTCTTAATTGTTTGATCTAAATTTTATATCTCGACCTGATACAATTCTTTGTGGGATTTTATACAATCTTACCACTACATATATAAATCTTTTATCTAATACGCTCGTTAATTGCCCAACTATGAATAGAATGAAGTGCACCGACTTAGTCAAACAATCCACAATCACCTAGATCGCCCTATTATTCTTGGCACTTCTAGGCAATCCCATTAGAAAATTGATTACTATCTGCTCCCAGTTCCACATGAAATGGCCAATTTATGAAGCAAACTTGTTGTTCTCTAGTATTTTGCTTTTACTTATTGGCAAAAGAGCATCTCTCACATACATGACAATCTCCTTCTTTGTAACTGGCCACCAGAAATGTTGCTTCATGTCATTGTATATTTTATTACTCTTAGGATGAATAAATACTCTGAAATATGGACATCTTCTAAGACTCTATATCTAATTTCATTATTGGGCATCTATAGTCTCCTCCCAAAATAGATTCATTTTTATGTACACCAGTCTCCTTCCCACTTCTATCTAATCCTTCAATATCTAGAATTTCTCATTTCTGACTTATGCTTCCTTTATCTATATGATAAGTCACGTCATCCTACAAGAGTTTCTTCTGCTACGGCCTCCTACTCAATACATTTGTAGATGTGTTACTTTTCCGGATAATACATATCCAAATCATAGTCTGCAATTAGCTCGAATTACCACCTCTATCTCATGTTCAATTTTTTTAAATAAAAATATACTATGGACTACTATTTTCTTTACCAACAAGTAATGTCTCCATACCTTTAATGCATGAATCACTATCGTAACTCCAGCTCATGAGTTGGGTAATTCCCGCCCATGAGCCTTTAAGTGCGTAGAAGAAAACTCAATTACCCTTCCATTCTAACCCAATGCACACTCTAATCTCCATCCTGACACATTTGTATTGATCTTCATCTCTCCAAAACCATCTGGAATTGCCAATAGTTGATTTGTTGTTAATCTTTGCTTCGATTTCTCAAATGCTTCAATACACTCTTTGATCCTAATATATTCCACCACTTTCCGTATCTATTTAGTTAATGGTGATGCTAACTTTACAAAATCCTATAAAAATTTCTCGCAATATCTATTTATCCTAAGAAAACTTCAAACTTTCAAAACTGACTTCAGCACAAGCCAATTATCAATAGTTCTATTTTTTTAGAGTCAACTAATACTCCATCTCTAAAAACAATATTTCCTATGAAAGCAACTATTTCTAACCAAAATCACACTTTCTCAGTTTCTCATACAACTCCTACTCCTTGATGATACCAAAAATATCCTTAAATGCTTAGTATATTTCTCTTTATACATAGAGTAAATCAAAGTATCATTATTAAACACTATTATGAATTTATCCAAACTGGGTAAAAACATACTTCATTAGATTCATAAATATTGTTGATACATTAGTTACTCTAAATGGTATTACTAAATATTCTAAATAACGATGTCTAGTCCTAAATGTAGTCTTAAGAATATCTTCATTTTGGATTTTAACTTGATGAAATCCTAAATGAAGATATATCTTTTAGAATCCTTAACTTCTCCCAGTTGATCAAATAAGTCAGTTATTCTTGACAAATGATATTTATTCATAGTAGTTATTGCATTCAGACCTCTATAATCTACACATAATTTTTAGTTCCCGTCCTTTTTTCACATCAATAACATCATAGCTCCTCATGGTGAAATACTACATTTGACAAAATTCAACTTCAATCGCTCATCTATCTACCTCTTAACCTCTACTATCTCTGCTGGTCACATCCTATACGTTGTTTTACATACAAACTCTGCTTTATAAATAATTTCAATATTAAATTCCACTACCTTAGCTAGTGGTAATCCAGGTATCTCATCTTAATATATATAGAAATTCCGATATTGCGAGGATCATTCCTTCTCCTATCTTCCCAGCCTCGAACATTCCTCTCAAAGATATCTTAGATTCTGCTGGCTCTAAAGTCTGACTTCTACCAACAAACATAAATTTTAGACACTTTGAAATCCTGAATATTACTCTTCTCCTTCTATAATTATCACTATATGGAAAGTACTTAACTAATTTATGTCCAAAATAGTATCATAACCTCCGCCACTATGACCAAAAGATTAGCTTAGAATTCTTTACCTCAAATTACTAAGAGAAAAAATCTTGCATTTCTTAAGGATCATTATTAGTATCATTTCTAGTCTGAATGTCCAATCATGTGGATAGTATCACACAATCAAGAGAATGGTGGGAAAAGAGATGACATATATAAAGTAATGTGAAGCTTCATAATCGAATAAAACCAATGCATGTACTTTACTTGCTAAAATTGTACCTATCACAACACCTTCGAAAATCTTGGATTCTTCCATACTAATCATCTGGACTTCACCTTGCTTTTGACCTGCTCTATCCAAGTCCTGACATATGTTTGTTGTTGGGCCTTCAAAGGCTTTGTCTGATTTTGTTCTTGGACTTGTCGAATTGGTGGTAGTGTATTTTCTGGTTTGGTCACTAGTTGATATGGAGCTTTGACTATCGTTAGTTATCTTAACTACGTCCTTGGACAATCGACCACTCGATGGTTGGGAGATGCACATGCTAAGTCTAGTCCTGAGCTGTTCTATATTCCTTCTAAAGATATCCTAGAGGTATCAGATATTGCAAATTGCTGATCTCTGATCTGGTATTGCCTATTACTTGACTGACGAAGTACTGAACCTTCTAACTAATAAACTTGTGTCTTGATTAAACTGTCTCTTGAATATTACTGGTCTATCTTATTTCGACACCTGCTCCTATTGGCATGCTGACTCAAGCACTTCTAGATAAGTTTTATAAGTATGGGATGTCAAATGCTTCTTGGTATTGTGTCTTAATTCTTACTGTAATTGATGAGCTCGATCTTCTTTCTCAGCTACTAGTGTCAGGACGAAACAGCTGAGTTTGACAAATTTCGTAGCTATGCATCTACCATCCTATTTTCTTGTTGCAAATCCATAAACTTTCTCTGCATCTCCAGCCATGCTAAGTTTAGAAGACCTTCCATAAAATACTTTGATAAAAAAAATTTCACGTAAAGATTTCCTTGTGCTTCACCTCCTCGGGCAGTCCCCACATTCTAGCTATGTCTGTTAACTAGTTGTTCGGTGCTCCATAGGAATTATGGCCACCTTCAATACATTTTCCATATCCATATCTACGATTCATTGTTCAACTCTAAATGGACCTTCAATTCCGACAAACACCGATAGCTAAAGTTTTCTAAAATCAGACTTTTTCTATATTCTCCAACTCCCGTACCATCATAATCTTTCTAATAATGTTGTAGTTGTCTTTTATACTTAGGCTACTCTTTAGACCAAATTTCTGAACTCGGTGACTTTGTCCCTTGGACTAGTATTGGTAGAAGACCGTGCCATCATCATTTTGCAATAGATCATGTAGGAATCACTTGAGAACTTGAATGATAAGAATTTCAAATGGATAGGATAACAACAATATTAGATAAGATAGATGTCCAAAATCAAAAATAGATGATAAGAATTAGTTATAAATAAGTTTTTATGTGGTAATAATTTTATGATTTTGTATAACCTAGTCTCTGACACTAGCTTGTAATATTCCCATTTTTCAACTACTTCAAAACGAGTGCATTACCTAATAAAAATAAATATACACTACAGGCACAAGATCTTAGAATAACTATAACTATTACCACATCAAAAAATCAATAACATATCAATAACTAAAAAAAGACTTCACTTATATATATATAAGTTATTATATGAAGAGATGCACAACTAGATTGTATAATGTAAAGTAGAAGAAAAAGAGATATTGTCTTAAACATAACAAAGGAAATGATGCAAATAATGGCTTGACTACAAATAAACCAGTTCAAGTTCCAACTGAGACGGTTACAAGAGCATAAGAAAAAAAGTTTAAAGATGCACTTAATGGGCTGATTCAAGAGATTTGGGCTCAAGAAAATTCGTGGAGACCCATCGAGGATGGTTCATGAGTTCAACAAAGATGCATCAATATGATTCAACTAGTAGAAAAATCTGATCAAAATTGATTGTTTCCTTTTGTTTTATTTCTAGAACTTTCATTGTATTAATCAGCAAATTAAGGGGCTGATTGTTTTCTTTTGTTTTATTTCTATTTCTTAAACTTTTCTTGTATTGATCAGCCAAATTAAGGGGCTGATTGTTTCCTTTTGTTTTGTTTCTATTTCTTGAACTTTCCTTGTAGAAAACTTTCCTTATATTTTTTTTAGCCTATAAAAGGCGTCTAATGGAATAGAAGGGAGACAGTTTACAGATAATTGGTGAGTTTATTCTTTTTGGTTTTTTGAAGGACTGTTGAACTTATCGGAATTCTTCCGTGGCGTTCATCATCGACTTATCAAACGGCTTTTCACTACCGTTTGTGGCGTTTTCCTCATACTAAGATTCTTACTTCGCATTAAACAACGGGTTGAGATCAATTATACCGAGATTCTTTTTTTGTTGAAGCAACGGGTTGAGATCTCCCATCCAAATCTGATCGAGAACGTTCTTGAATTTTCTCCTTTTCTTCTACGGGTCTCGTTATTCTTGACGGGGTTCGCATCATTTGGTATCAGAGTCAAGGATTTCTCATCTCAGGTTTGCCTATCCAATTTAAATTTAGTTTCCTTTTCTTATCTAGCCGAATTTTTTTCTTCTACCCCATTCGAAATCTTATTCTGTTATTAACGAAAGAAAGAATCTGAAAAAAAAATCTGAAAAATAAGATCCAAAAAAAAGATCCGAAAAAAAGATCCAAAAAAAAGGTAAAAAAAAAGGGAGTAAAAAGATTCTCCTTCGTTTATTTCTAATAAACCCGAAAATCTCCTCACTCCAAAGACAAAAAAATATTTTTTTTGGAAATTTTGCTAAATTGTGCTTTGAAAATCTAATCATTCATATCCCTTGTTTTCTTACCTTTTGAACCTGAATTCCCTAGATGAGTTCTTGGTGAATTGTTGCTAAAATTTTGAATATTATTCGAATAGTTTCAAAAGAACTGAAAGAGGATTATTAAGTGAAAAAAGGCAAGAGTGGTGAGCATATTAGAGGGTAAAAGCCGATTATACTGAGTGAAACACGAGTGGAATAGAGTGAATCATTTTTTGAGTGAAAACACGTAATGGAGTGTGTGAGGTCCTTACCTTTTTTTTTGTTGTTTTCTAACTTTGATTTGCAGCAATCATGTCTCGCAACAGTGAAAAGAGCATCACCGAAGGTGCTACAGGGATGGCTGACCCAAAGTTGCTCATGAAAGCAATGATGAGTGAGATGAGGCATGTGATGAGGTTAGAATTAGAGCAGGTACATGAGCGGATTGATCGGATGGAGAATACACGTTTGGAGCATCCACAAAACACTCATAAGCTGCATAGGAGGGAAAGAGTTCAATATCGGGGAGTGAGAGATGAAGATGGAGAGTATTATGGGGCTGGTTTTGATAAAGAAGAAGATCAGGGTTCAGTTGTTAGTAATAGGAGATATGGAGAGCGGTTTAGAAAAGATAGGAATCGGGAAGATAGCAACTTGGGTAGTATTAAGATGAAGATTCCAGCGTTTCAAGGAAGAAACGACCCCGAGGCTTATCTTGAGTGGGAGAAAAAGGTAGAGTTAGTATTCGATTGCCACAACTATTCTGAGATGAAGAAGGTAAAACTTGCTGCCATTGAGTTTTCTGACTATACTATTGTGTGGTGGGATCAATTAGTATTGAACAGGCGGCGAAATAGGAAACGACCAGTTGAGACGTGAGAAGAGATGAAAATAGTGATGAGGAAGCGGTTTGTGCCAAGCCATTACCATCGGGAGTTGTACAATAAATTGTAAACGCTCCGACAAAGTAATCGAAGTGTGGAGGATTATCATCAAGAGATGGAAATTACTATGATCCGGGCTAATATCGAAGAAGACCGAGAGGCTACTATGGCTAGGTTCTTGAATGGCTTGAATCAATAAATTCATGACAGGGTGGAGATGCAGCATTATATGGAATTAGATGATATGGTGCACATGGCCATCAAGATGGAGCAACAACTCAAGAGGAGAGGTGGTACACGTGCATCCCATAATTCGGATTTTTCTCCATGGAAACCGAGTCATGTGAAGAAAGAGGAGAAACCAGCTGTAAAACCTAAATTCGAGCCAAAATAAGAGACAACCAATCATGGCACTCAAGATAAATCTGACTCTTCCACTTCTCGAAATCGTGACATTAAGTGTTTTAAATTTCAAAGCAGGGGTCACATAGCAAGTCAAGGCCCGAACAAAAGATTCATGGTAATAAGGGGTAATTGAGAGAACGAAACCGACGACGAGTCCGATACCGACTCTATGCCACCATTGGAGGACATAGATGAAGAAGAATATGCAGTTCAAGATGAATTGTTGGTGTCAAAAAGACTTCTAAGTTTGCAAGCAAAGGAAATTGAAGAAGTGCAGCGGGAGAATATCTTTCATACTAGGTGCTACGTCAAAAACAAGGTATGTAGTATGATTGTTGATGGAGGAAGTTGTACTAATGTTGCAAGCACAACCTTGGTGGAGAAATTAGGACTGCCCACACTGAAACATTCTAGACCGTACAAGTTACAATGGCTGAATGATAGTGGCAAGGTAAAGGTAAATAAGCAGGTTTTGGTTTCATTCCGCATCGGAAAATATGAAGATGAAGTTTTGTCTGATGTAGTTTTGATGCAAGCTGGACATTTCCTATTAGGCCCCATGGCAATTCGATCGGAAAGTTAAACATGATGGCTTCACCAACAAATACTCATTCGTGCACAACGAAAAATCCATCACTCTTGTGCCAATGACACCAAAACTAGTTTATGAAGATCGAGTGAGGTTGCAAAAAGAGAGTGATAAAAAAAAAGAGTGATCAAAAGAAAGAGAGCGAGCAAAAGAAAAAGAGTGAAAATCAGAGAGTGGCCGAGCAAAATGAGAGAGAAAAAGAAAACCAAAATTCAGCCATTGAGAGAAAATTAGAGAGAAAAGAAAAGAATTTCTATGCAAAAGTGAGTAAGATTAAGCGAGCAATGTTTTCAAATCAGCCGATGATTGTACTTTTGTACAAAGAGGCATTTTTAAATACTAACGAACTTGATCATACTTTGTCCAGTTCTGTTGTTTCTCTTTTGCAAGAATTTGAGGATGTCTTTCCCGAGTAAACACCACATGGATTACCACCAATTCGAGGGATTGGACATCAAATTGATTTTGTTTCTGGTGCGATAATTCCAAACCGACCAGCCTATAGGAGCAATCCCGAGAAGACAAAGGAGCTTCAATGGCAGGTAAGTAAGTTATTAGAGAAGGGGTATGTGAGGGAAAGCATGTGTCCGTGCGCCGTTCCGGTTTTATTTGTACTTAAGAAGGATAAAACGTGGAGAATGTGCGTTGATTGCCGAGCCATCAACAACATAACGGTAAAGTATCATCATCCTATTCCTCGCTTAGATGACATGTTAGATGAGTTGCATGGTTCTTGTGTGTTCTCTAAGATTGATTTAAAAAGTGGTTATCATCAGATTAGAATGAAAGAAGAACAAGAGAAGGCGTTTCAACTAATCAAAGAGACGCTAACCAACGCCCCCTTATTATCTTTACTTAACTTTTCTAAAATATTTGAGATTGAATGTGATACTTTAGGTATTGGCATATGCGCAGTTCTTATGCAGGAGGGACGACCAATTGCTTACTTCAGCGAGAAATTAAGCGGGGCAACCTTAAATTACCCGACTTATGACAAGGAGTTGTATGCATTGGTTCGAGCTTTGGAGACATAGCAGCACTACCTATTGTCTAAGGAGTTCGTGATTCACACTGATCATGAGTCCTTGAAACACTTGAAGGGCCAACACAAGCTAAATAAAAGGCATGCTCGTTGGGTAGAGTTCATTGAGACATTTCCATATGTCATCAGGTATAAGCAAGGTAAGGAGAATGTGGTTGCTGATGCACTTTCTCGCAAGTATGCATTACTCTCTACACTTGATGCAAAATTGCTTGGTTTTGAACACATTAAAAGTTTATACATTGATGACCATGAATTTTGTGAAGAGTATCGGGCTTGTGAGAAAAACGCTTGTGGTAAGTTCTTTAGACATGATGGGTTCTTATTTCGAGTAAATAAATTATGTGTACCTAACTGTTCTTTGAGGGATTTGTTAGTGCAGGAATCCCATGGAGGGGGATTAATGGGACATTTTGGGGTTGCTAAGATCTTAGCTATTTTGCAGGATTACTTCTATTGGCCACACATGAAACGAGATATTGAGCGAATTTGTGGTAGATGTGTCACATGTAGGCAAGCTAAATCCAGAGTGCAGCCCAACGGTTTGTATACTCTTTTGCCTATTCCTAGTGAGCCTTAAATTGATATTTCAATGGACTTTGTGTTAGGATTACCTAGGACTAAACGTGGAAGAGATTCGATTTATGTGATTGTGAATAGATTTTCTAAGATGGCACACTTTATTTTATGTCACAAAACGGATGATAATTCGCATGTTGCTGATTTGTTCTTTAGGGAGATTGTGAGATTGCATGGCATGCCTAGAACCATTGTTTCGGATAGAGATGCTAAGTTCTTGAGCTACTTTTGGAAGACTTTATGGTGTAAGCTAGGTACCAAGGTTTTGTTTTCTACTACTTGTCACCCACAAACTGATGGTCAAACCGAAATAGTAAATAGAACTTTGTCTACTTTATTGAGGGTAATAATTAAAAAGAATATCAAAAGATGGGAAGAGTGTTTACCACATGTTGAGTTTGCTTATAATAGATCTATTCATTCAGCTACTAAATTCTCACCGTTTGAAATTGTTTATGGGTTTAATCCTTTGACTCCATTGGATTTATCTCCATTACCTGTTTCTGAGCGTGTTAATTTTGATGGAAAGCAAAAGGCTGATTTTGTTAAGCAGATACATGAGAAGGTAAGGCTCAATATTGAGAGAAGAACGGAGTAGTATGCAAAACAAGCCAACAAGGGGCGTCACAAGCTTGTTTTTGAACCCGAAAATTGGGTGTGGTTGCATATGAGAACAGAGAGATTTCCGGCGCAAAGACATTCCAAACTACTTCCAAGACGGGATGGTCATTTCCAAGTTCTAGAGCGCATCAATGACAACGCTTACAAGTTAGATTTGCCCGGTGAGTACAATGTTAGTGTTACTTTCAATGTTACTGATTTGAGTCATTTTTATGTAGGTGATGATTTAAGCGCAAATCCTTTTTAAGAGGAGGGGAATGATGCAAATAATGGCTTGAATACAAAGGAGCCAGTTCAAATTCCAACTGGGCCGATTATAAGAGCGCAAGGAAAAAAGTTCAAAGATGTACTTAATAGGCTGATTCAAGAGGTTTGGGCTCAAGCAAATTCATGGAGGCCTATTGAGGATGGTTCATGAGTTCAACAAAGATGCATCAATATGATTAAAGTAGTAGAAGAATCTAGTCAAAATTGATTATTTCCTTTTGTTTTATTTCTAGAACTTTCCTTATATTAATCAGCAAATTAAGGGGTGATTGTTTTCTTTTGTTTTATTTCTATTTCTTAAACTTTATTTGTATTGATCAGCTAAATTAAGAGGCTGATTGTTTCCTTTTATTTTATTTCTATTTCTTGAACTTTCCTTATAGGAAACTTTCCTTGTATTTTTTTAGCCTATAAAAAGGCATCTAATGGAATAGAAGGGAGACAATTTACAGATAATTGGTGAATTTATTCTCTTTGGTTCTTTGAAGGACTATTCGAACTTATCGAAATTCTTCCGTGGCGTTCATCATCGACTTATCAAATGGCTTTCCACTACCGTTTGTGGCGTCTTCCTTATACCAAGATTCTTACTTCGCATTAAACAACGGGTTGAGGTCAATTATACCGAGATTCTTATTTTTATTGAAGTAACGGGTCGAGGTCTCCCATCCAAACCTGATCGAGAACGTTCTTGGATTTTCTCCTTTTTTTCTACGGGTCTCGTTATTCTTGACGGTGTTCGCATCAGGAAACATATATATGTACAACTAGTCGTAAAAAGTTTCAAGGTGTCTACTCATCACTATCGTTTGACCTGGTCGATTAAATATGGATCCTTGGTTAGAAAGTTCACAATCCTTATATATGAAATTTAGGGTTTGAAACCAATGGATTAAACCCAGTGAACAAACACAAAAGAAAGAATTTGTAATTACATCACACTAGAGATCAAGTCATCATGAACATGAATTGTCTGTATTATTTGTGATAACATTGGATAAGCATAATCCCAAGAAAATAATCAACAACATAGGAGTTTTGGCACATGCTAACATGTAATAATTATGTATGCAATGGTTTTGGTCAACATTCCAAATTAGAATAATTGGAACTATGATGATGGATATAATGAGTGGTAAGATCCAGTATAATATAAATAACTATACATTCATGACCTAATCACAAACCTATGGCATTGAACAATGACACATTGTTAGATACTACTAGATAAATCCTGTATAATAAACAATAACGAAAGTACTGCCTCAATTACTGAACTATGACTTAATATTATATAGAGCCATTGTAATATAGATCCACCACCTACTAGAATGACCAACTAAATCCCTATATGATACCTTTAAGAGAAAGAGAGAACTTGAGATGGAAGGGAAAATGATAGAGAAAAAGAGAGGGGACGAGGTTTTTTCTTCATCTCTACTTAATTTTTATTTATTAAATTAAAAGATATATTATAATTAGCTTAAACAACACATTTCTAAAGCCTCACCCCCACTTTCAATGTTGCTTACCACCTAATTCTACTTTCCAAGAGAAAAAAAAAAAAAGAGGGAGTGAGTGGATTGTAGTGGAGAAAAGAAATGTATTATCTAATTTAGATTTTGGTCTACAAATTTTGAAGTTTCTAGAAAATTTCAAAATATATATTGGGGATATAACAATGGAAAGATCATGATGCAATTTTTAGAATAATTTTTTGATATATATATATATATATATATATATATATATATATATATATATATATATATATATATATATATATATATATATATATATATTGTATGACAAAAATTAATAAAAACTGATAATTACTTATGAGTAAATGGTATTTTTGCTGATTTTTAAACTTTTTCAAAAAAAAAATTCTAAAAAATCACTGTAAATTTAGAAAAAATATAAAAATAATGACCATGAACTTAGAATCTCATTTAGAACTAAAAATTTAAGATAAATCTATCAAAAATTAAACTAGTTATCAATAAGACCAAATTAGAATTTCTAACTCAGTTATACAGATAGATAGGTACATATAGCTACAAAAATAGGATTATTATACGAAATAGTAACCATGTAGCATTTACCCACATTGTAAAGTAGTCTAGATGATTGTTCAAACCCTGCGAGGGAGTTTTATCCTGAATCAATTCTAATAATTGATCCCTTTCGTGGCATCCATAGGTATTTTCAAGGACTTGCAAGGCGATCGTAAACCGGCTTTTACAAAAAAAAAAAATATCAACTAAAATATCTCGATCTCTAGCCAAACTAAAAATATCTTCAAATAGATGTAGTCAAGGATTTCCTCCCATCTCCCAGAAGCTAATATCCTTCTTATTTTTAGCCCCAAAATAAAAAGCTACTTAGAAATTTCACCATTAAAATCTTCTATTAAAAGCTGGATAAACTACATAGTAGTTGTGCCCCCAAACCAGGACCCTTCCACAAGCCGTACTTCTCTCTCAAGAATCAAACTTCGGGAATTAACTATTTACCACCGCTATTTTACTAACAGAGCATATTCGTATTTTCTAAATTAACGATACCTAGTCCTCCTTCCCTCTTACTTCTACACAGCTAGTCCTAGGCAAAACAATGATATGCTTGACTTTCTACTCCACTGCCTGACCTAAAGAAATTATTTTTTATTTTATTTATCTTATATATGATCCTCATATGAATTCTACAATATGACATGTAATAGAGAAGATTGGATGATAAAACAAAGTTGATGAGAGTAATACAACCCTCACTATAAGAGTTCCCTTTTTCTCTCTTCCATCTTTCTACTTAACTTTTTGAGCAAGTCTGACCCATCTTCTTTTCTGACTTCTGCATACTGGTCCCAGCCAACAAGATAATATACTTGCATTTCTACTCCACTATCTTACAAGAATTTTTTTTATGATTTTATCTATTTTATCCCAGATCTAGACATGAATTCTAAAATATATTATGTAATATAGAGGAGTTGATGATGAAACGGATTTGAGCAAGGGTAATACGCTCCCTATATAAGAGTTTACTTATTTACCCTTCCAACATTCTATTAAACTTTTTAAGTAGGCCTAACCAATCTTCCTTTCTGAGATGAGTTGCTCTCAATTTCTAGGTAGAAAATAAGCAAGTGACCCCTATAATAACTTAACATTATTTCAATTAGTAGATTTGCCATACCTCCAAAAAGATTAATCTGCTCTTTTGAAAATTAATTTTTAGATATGACCAGAGTTTGAAGGTCTGCAATAGCCATATAAAATTGGCTACATGTGATAAGTTTTATTTTCCAAATAGCAGGATGTTATCAGCATACTATAGATTGGTAATGGGATATCTAGTTGATACACCCAACCATGAAATTAAGCTTTCATTATATATCTTTCTAGTGACCGTGTGTAAGGTCTATCCTATGAGAGTAAACATTGAAGGAGAGAAAGGTGCCCCTTGTTATATCCTACTTTACCTACGATTTCTCTTCTTCTAAACCCATTGACCAGAATACTGACTTTAGCTGAATTTAACATTATCTAGATCTAGGTGTTCCACCTGCTCTTAAAAACCCTATTAACCATCTCCTTCTTTATGTAGTCCCAACAAGCCATATCAGAGACTTCTCAAAATCAAGTTTGAGGAGGAATGTTGGGTTTTTTTCATCCTCAACTGATTGATGGATGGTCTCCCATACCAACCAATTCCATCAAGAATGCTCCATTACAAGATAAAACGAAATTGATAATTACCTATGAACTCCTTCATTACCACATACATGCATTTAGCCAGAATCTTAGTCACTATCTTAACTAAGTTATTCAATAAAGAAATAGGTCAAAAGTCACCAACAATCTCCGCTCTAGATTTTTTGGGACTTATATTATATTGGAATAATTAAGCTGGTCTAACATAGCCATTAGGACCTAGTGTCTTGTTAGCACCAAACTCCCAAATCACCTGCTTAACTTTTTCCTCCGCGAAGTCGATATTTAATGATTCCAAATTTGGAGTTTCCTCCCATATACCTGATGAGAATCTAATCTGTTTTACTTTTTTTCTATCGAATAAACCTCTATAGTGTCGGTCAATGAGTTTTTCAATGGCATATTCATTTTTGAAAGTAGTGTTATCCACCTTGGTCATTTGAATGTGGCTTAGACCCTAGGGGCACTGGCTATTTTATGGTGGTCTAACAAGTGATTATTTAATCACAATTAGATTACATAAAGAATCTATATTGAGCTTATTCTTATTTGTGATAGTAATACATGAGATTACTAAAGTTATTCATGATGACATATCTTAGTGTATACTGCTGATAATATTGTCTTAGTTGATGAGACAATAGTTTTGGTGAATGCCAAGTTAGAGTTATGGAGGCACATATTAAAAATATAGAGGTTTTAGATTGAGTAGGTCCAAAACAAAATATATGAAATATAAATTTAGTAAATGACGGATCCTAAACTATAATGTTGTAATATTTGATGGGCAAGAGAAACAAATGAGCAGTCAATTTAGATATTTAGATTCTATTATTCAGAATAATAGAAAGATCGATAGTGATATCAACCATAGGATACAAGCTTACTAGTTGAAATGGAGAAGTGCAATGGGAGTTTTATGCAATTGTAACATTCCGTTAAGGCTGAAGGAAATTTTTTATAGAACTGCTATTAGACTAGTTTTATTATATAGCATGGAATGTTAGGCTATAAAGAAATGTCATTCGTAGAAGAAAAGTATAATATAGATGTGCATGCTTCATTGGATATGCAGCAATAGTAGGAGAGGTAAACTGAGAATTGAATATATTTACGCTAAAATATGTGTTGCCCCCATTGAATAGAAGATAAGATTAAATTACTTACGATGGTTTAGGCATGTGCAATATAGACCTACATATATAACAGTTCGATGAGTGGAGCTTATCAATATAGAACAAATTAAAAGAGCAAAGGAAAAAAACCAAAGAAAATATGAATGGAGGTGATACGAAAATATATGGATTCTAGAGGTTTAAATGAGAATATATTACTTGAAAGGAATGAATGCAAAAGGATTATCAATGTGATCGATTTGGCATGATTCTCTTTTGGTTCATGTAGCCTACCCCAAGTACTTGGAATAAAAGGCTTAGTTGTTATTGTTGTTGTTGTTGATTCTGATTTGGAGGACTGGATTCTATATGAAACTAGAGACCACTGATCATCGCTATTTAATGGTCAGCACTACTACCTGATGGCAATCATGATAAATCAGCAACTGGAATTTCTACTAAAGAATTTATATAATTTTAGAATTACTCTAGATTAACCGGATTAATATTTGGGACTTTGAATGTATAAATATGAAATGTATCTCTTGTAAAATAAATTATACTTTTTGATAGATAATAAAATTTGGAGATTTGCTGGAAAGGATTGACGGCCACCATACTTTCGTCCTAGTTGCTGGTCTTTTTTCCCTAATTGTTTCTTGTACTTAGAAAATAATTTTCTTATTTCTGGATTAGTTTTTATTGCTTTAATAAATAAAATATAGTTTATTTGCTTTTTAAGTATGAGTAACTAATTTAATAAAGATCTAAAATAAGATGAAGCTAGGTTTTTAAAAGTAACTTGCCAATCCTAATCTTCTCTCTTCATGCTATATCTTTAAGATTTATTGGTGGATTAAACTAAAGAAATTAATTCATAAATACTTAAGTTTAATAGATTATGCTTAATGTTATGTTTTTATAGTCTATGCTTATTATGATTTTCGAAAAGCATGCGTATTCACGCGAACAATACTTATAAAGTTTTATCACAAATATAAGTTTAGTAATTAGTCATTTGTACTTCAAGAAGCATTAGTGTTCAATGAATGGTGAGTGTTTGTAAGTAAAACAAAAACACAACAAAAAGAGAGATGAAAAGGCTTCCTATAAGTTTGATTAGAATTCGAAACTTGACCGGCGCATTTACACGATCATAAGGGTGCATAGGAGTGGATAATCGAGAGATATGTGTATTTACGATAAAGCTTAAGTAATCATGATATGATATTAAGAGTACTGGATTAAGATGAAAGCTTTATAAGTATTCACGTGTATTTTTAATTAAGCTTGATATGGAAAGAAAAAGAAGCATAAAGATTGTCTTAGTTTTTAGTTTTCCTTAGGCTTATTTATTTTACACTTATCCTTACTTTTTTATTTCATTTTCCTTACATTTACATTTCTTAATATTTGTCGGTAACATTACTAGAAAAGCTTGCGAGACAATAGTTGTTCACTAGTGTAAACTAGGGGTTTAAAGACTTATTGCACGTGCTAAGTGCAATCATAATTCCCATGAAAGCAAGTTAGGAATTTATGGTTTTTTTATTTTTAGAATATTTTTCATCTTACTTAGTTTGCTCAGGGGCTAAAAAAACTTAGTTGGAGGTGTGATTGTACGTAAAATGTATATTATTTAGTATCAATCTTATGCACTCATATTCTAATTTTGATTATTGATATAGAAAATTAATGATTTATTAATCGTATTATTCTAACTCTCAACTTTAATTTTTCTAGAGTTTTATATTATTTTTACAGGGTTCTAAATAAATAAAATTGAACGAGAATCATATTTGTGCTCAAAAGCAACCCAGAATCAATTTTCAGATTTGGATATCGACAACCATCTAGAAGGATTTCTAACTATAAATCTACCCAAAAGGAGCAGCGAAGCAGCTGTTGAAGCCACTGTCGATAGCAAGTTAGCCTAATACGTAGATAGACAAGTTTATGAAGAGAATTTTTTTTTTCTAATTAGATAGAATTCTTGTATTAGTACATTAAACCCTAGAGAGGTCGATAAATAATCATTGTACTTCTAAAATAAAAAAGAGAGTGGAGTGATATTTAGAGATTAAGGTAGTGGTTTTTGAGATTTTTGAGATTTTGAGTTTTTGTACTCTCTTGTAGTTATTTATTAAAAGAATTTCTATTCGATTATTTGATGTTACAAAGAGTATGAGTGGCTAAATTTCTCATTAGTTTTGGATGAGATACGAAGTTTTGATGATAATCTGGTATGATTTTTTTTCTTTTCTATGCTTAATTTTTTATATGATATTTAATTTTTTTAATTCCTTATTTATCTTGTTAGGTACTAAATATGATTTTTAAGATTTTGATGGTTTATACTTTGACGATATAGTTGTTACTTAGTTTTTGATGTATCATTAATTCTATAGGTATGGTGTATACTTAAATTTTGAACGGTTATTTTTATTATTCATAAATCATGCTTAGGATTATCTCGAAAACTCATATAGGAGTTAACTGAGGGAATTAACTAATTATCAATATTGCATCTTTCTTTGATATTATGCTTTTAATGATTTATTTTCCGATTGTATGAGACCACATAATTTATATAACTATGATAAAATAAGTATTAACCTCATGAGTATCATATATTGCATATTTATATTTTTCATCTTATCTATTTTGTAAATAAATAATGTTACTTGAGTATATTTAGTGTAAATTTAGGGTAATGGCTATTACCACAAGGATATTATGTGAAATCAGAAAAAGATCTATAAAACCGAGTCAAGAAAGTGTATAAGAGAAGAAAACTATAGAAGTACAAAGTTAGAAACTATCAAAGTAGAATCTAGTCATGCAAAAAAGAAAAAAACAAGCAGATGATCAGTCTTTGGAAGCCAAAAGTTTAGAAAACCACTTTTTGCCGCTAAAAAGCGGTAATAGTTGCTATTTGGCAGCAATATGGGCCCTCTTGCATCCATATTTCTCCTGCTGACTTAGAGGCAGAGTTGAACTTTTTTGATAGGGTTTGACTAGCACTATTTGGTGGTTAATGTAGCTATTTGAGGCAAAAGTAATGAGTCTGTATCTAAAATTTTTATGAGAACTTTGTTATAAATTTTTGGTTTTATTGTTTTGACTGGATTAGGGTCTTGAGATCCCGAAGCCTATATATTGGCCATGTCCTTATAAATTAGGATTTCCTATGTTTTTTATGAATTAATTAAATTAAAGATTAAAGCTAAGGAGCGATGACTGCCATACCAGAGCTCTAAGGATTATCTCTTGCCATTCATCGTGTTCTTCATAGGTAAACTTTGTTTAATTTCTTTGTTAGCTAATATTTAAGTGCTTTCTAGTTAGGATTTCATAGGTTTAGTGATAAAAATTAGATTTTTAATAGTTCTCATTGATAAAAAGATCTTCTTTATTAATAAAACTATGAGTCACTAATTTTATTTAGTTATAGAATGTAGATATTTATTTATTTTCTTCCTAAAATAACTAAAAAGATATGATTTTTTATGATAAGATTAAAAGATAATAATTCGTAGATCTAATGTTTTGATAGTTTATACTTAAACTTATTTTTGATAGTTTATGATTAGATAGGATTTGGAATTATTACTTTTGATTTTATTTGTAGAAATCTCTATTGCTATAATTTACTTTTATAAAAAGTCACGAACTTATGCTTGCAGGACACTGATAACTCATACTAAGGTTGATTTGAATAAAAGTTAAATTTAAAAGATCATATTTTTGATATAATCGTAATTATTTATGTTATAAAGATAAGAGAAAGATAATAAAAAGAGTACTCGATTGTGAAGTAGTGGAGTCGATGTCCTAAACTAATTTTAGAAGAACTAAAAAACAATCTACATCATATTAATTAACTTACTAGAGTAATAGAATTAGTATGATTATAAAATATATTAAATCTCTATGGGAATCACTTATTTACGCTACAACAATACTGTGCACTTGTAGTAAATTTATCACATCATAACTCATCCAATGATTCAATCTTGAGGGCATTAGCCCATTTAAGCCAACTTAACTCTCTAGTTTATTTTAATATTAATTTTCAATTAATCAACTTTTAAATCAATCCATAATTTTTACTTTTTCTTTTTATTTTTGTAACATATAGTTTTTAGTGTCAAATCACAATCACAAAGTATTGTATTTTCAAGAGAACAATCTTAGTTTTACTGACTGAGTACTACTTGTTGATCTATGCACATTTTAGGCCCGCCTAAGAGCACCTACTTAATTGCCTCCGGCAACAATAAATTAATTTAAGAACAAGAAATATTTATGTTCTTTTTTTTTAAACATTGGGGGAATGCTATAACAAACTTATAAGTTGGTGTAGTGGTATTTGTATACCATTGCTTTGCTACAATGATATTTGTATCATCATTGCTTTGTTGTGCCGAATCATCACCTGGTTTCGTTTGATTTTATCATTATTTGAAACTGGTTCATCAAATACTTTACCACTCTGTAAACTTATTGCGACAGTCATATCAGGTGTATCATCATATAATGTGGAAGATATTGTTGGAGATCAAATCCCCCATCGAGATCGTAGAGATAAAGAAAACAATACAACACAAGAAAAACACAAAAATTAACGTGGTTCGGCCGATCAAGTTCGACCTACATCCACGGGAACAACGAGAGAAATATCCACTATGAGAAAAATATGTGACAAGAAGAGATCTAAGTATCTATCTACCTCTCGCATCTCTCATAATTATATAAGCATATCTCTCAGCCAATTGCTCACCTCTCTTGTATCACATACAAGATATATATATAGTGTTCATATTCTAATCCTATTAGAATAGCACTATCACCATCTAATTGATATTCCAATCCAATTAGAACTCAGATTTTCTAACCTAAGTTCAACTGGGACTCTTTGTGACCCTTAATCACATCTGGATACTCAACGGATGTGAGACATAAACCCAATCTCCACCTTAGCTCATATCCGATGAGTTATGCATCTTGGAGAAACTCCGTTCTCGCCATCCATTTCGTAGATATCCACTGCATGATCACCATTCTCCATCGACCGGGAACAACTTATATAATCATTACTGCTTCTATACTTGAACACTCAGGATCACTAAACCATGCTCTCCTCCGAGCATTCATGATCACTAAACTATGCTCTCTTGAACACTCACGATTACTACACTATGCTCTTCACCAAGCGCTCATAATCGCTACACCGTGCTCCACCTCGGTAAAAACACCTAGACCTCCTGAGTACTCACAATCACTTATCATGTTGTGCATCACAGAAAAGTGATCGATACACCATACTCCACCTTGATCCAAAAACTATGACCAATTCTAGAGACAGATAATTATATATTACCAAGTGGTTTATCATGTCACGAAGTAACCACATCCATCAACATGAAGTACCACGTCGTATTTCATCATCGTACAATCAACCAACTATCGACTATCGATCATCTCGGTCAACATTGACCCTCATAATCACCATCGATCACAGCTGGTCTGCACAAAATCTGCTCCAAACAGTAGATTTTGCCCAATACACATCTACCACTACATTTAGAATGCTGAAAAATATATGATTCGACTCCTGTATCATCTTAATTGAATATTGATTCTTCGTTCCATACTCCGATCAACCATAACCGTCGATCTGTGTCTAAGCATCCATCTCAGCTCTCAGCCATTCCTTGTGGTGCACATCATAAGAGCCTGCAGTTGTGCACGTCACCGGTTGTACCCAGTCGGTTCTTTTTTTTTATTCTTCCTCTTCTTGCTATAATTTTCCTTGATGCCTCCGCCACCCTTCTTGCTGGCTCGACATCAGATCCGTTACCTCACGATCTCAATACTTGATCCATAACTCCAGCTCTGATACTATTTGTTGGGGATCGAATCCCCCATCGAGATCGTAGAGATAAAGAAAACAATATAACACAAGAAGAATACAAGAGTTAACGTGGTTCGGCTGACCAAGTTCGATCTACATCTACGGGAACAACGAGAGAAATATCCACTATGAGAAAAATAGGTTACAA
Organism: Dracaena cambodiana; assembly: GCA_036321105.1. Lineage (NCBI taxonomy): Eukaryota > Viridiplantae > Streptophyta > Magnoliopsida > Asparagales > Asparagaceae > Dracaena > Dracaena cambodiana. The sequence continues at coordinate 18,485,354 of JAYEPQ010000003.1, forward strand.
GAAGAGATCTAAGTATCTATCTACCTCTCACATCTCTCATAATTTTATAAGCATATCTCTCTGCCAATTGCTCATCTCTCTCGTATCACATACAAGAGATATATATAGTGTTCATATTCTAATCCTATTAGAATAACACTATCACCATCTAATTGATATTCCAATCCAATTAGAACTCAGATTTTCTAACCTAAGTCCAACTGGGACTCCTTGTGACCTTTGATCACATCTGGATACTTAACGGATGCGAGATACAAACCCAACAGATATAACACTAACACCTTCAATTTTACCTGAGTTGTTTGCCTCTGGTTGGGATGGAAGCATACTCTTTTCTTATATCTACATTGCTGGGTTAAGAAAGTTTATTTGTGCCTTTATATCACTGAAGGCCATCACATTCCGACTGTTGATAGTTTGTTACGATTATATAAATTGTTCTTGATCTGGTCCATACGTTGTTGTACCTAGGCTATATTATCCTTCATATTGCGCTTCAGCAATAGTTGATACATCGGAGTTGTATTGTTGCTGTTAGTGGGACATACTGTTGCAGCGCTTGAAACTAGTTTTGCAGGTTGGGTATATTACTGTTGAAGATGTTGCTTTCACTGAATATTTGGATGATTATTCCAACTAAGATTATATGTTGAGGAATATGGATTATTTGCTGACTGAGGAATTGCATTGAAGGCGTTAAGCTTGTTCATTAAATACTTCTTTAAAGGTAGGCCGAGTTAGATGATTTCAAATAATATGTCCTTGTAACTCGCAAATGGTGGCATATTTATTATACTTCCTTCATTAGCTTCACAGTTTCCGATATCTTCATGAGTATGTCGTCAATCTTCTTGGTGTGCGTAATTAGTCTTATAGTTGTCCTTAGCCTCACCTAGCTTGATTAGCCTCTCTGTTTGGAGGTGTTGCTATGGATTGACTCTTTTCAGAAGTATCCTTAGTCTCCCAAACTTGAGAGTTTTTAGTAAGGAAGTCAAGATATTTTCATGCTTCATCAGTATCGTTGCTTGAAAACTCACTATTGCACGTCATTTCTATGAATTACTTGGTTACAGTATTTAAACATTAATAGAAGATACTTACCGACATACATATCTTGAAGTCATGATGTGGGCATGAGAGCAGTAAATATTTAAATCTATCACAGCAATCAAAAAATGTTTCCTTATCTTTCTGATGAAAGGTAACAATTTGCTTATATAAATAGCTGGTTCGATGCGAAGGCAAGAATTTCTTAAGGAGCTCTTTCTGCATCTCATCCTATTTTCTGATCGAGTTCGGTCTCAGTGAGTATGGCCACGCTTTCGCCTTGTCTTTCATGGAGAACAGGAAGTGTTTTAACTATAACTGTGTTGCGCTGATATTCTACAAGTTGATAGTGGCACAAACTTCTTTGAATTCAAGAAGGTTAACATAGGGGCTCTCTTTGTCCATCCAATGGACTTTGGTAATAACTGCACAACTCCTGATTTGATTTCAAATTGCTACATATTAAGAGGAAAAATAATATAAGAGGGGTGGATAGTCTTATCGGGTTGTAAGTAGTCACGTAGAGACCTCCCATTTGCCTTCATGTTGGCTTCATCATTTATATTTTGACCTTAGAACCATTGTTGTTGCCATTATTGGTTGTATTTTGATTGTTGTTGCTCATATTAACAAGTAATAAAGTAACTATAAGATAAAATGGATCTAAGTGTGACCAAACAAGTCTACTATTAAACACTCACCGCCAATTAGTCATACAAAATCAAAACCACACAAATGAATGACACTTTAATCATAATCTATACTAGAAGTTAAAAACTTGATGCGATCTGATTCGTGCACTCCCAAGTGCAGAAGATTATCAAGTAATATGTGGTTGTCAATCCAAGAATGTCAAGTAATATGTGGTTGTCAACCAAGAATATTCACTCGAAAATACTAATTCTAGTATTAAACACTTATATTATATGTTTACGATTGAGTTTAAAAGTGGAGAATTGTTGGTTTGAATAAAATAAGTATTAATCAATTTTAAAGATGACAAAGAGATGGATCAGCTTGAATGAGTAAATACTCCCAAGATCATATCACTAGACGGTTATTGCTTATTGTTGTAATTATCTCAGTTGTATAGATCACATAATTATATTCAACTAGAATATATTTCTTTACAAGTACAAAGTAATAAAAGAAAATATTGTTATTAGTTACATTCATAATTAACACTTTATGAAATTTGGGAGTAATTTAAGTATGATTTGTGGATAATGAAAATAATTATTTAAAGTCTAAGCATATATTATATGCCTAAATAGTCAATGATATAACAAAAACTAAGTAATAATTATACCATAAAAAAATAAATTATTAGAATCCCAAAATCATATATCAACAATATATATATATATATATATATATATATATATATATATATATATATATATATAAATGGAAATGAGCTGACAGCTCACGCAAGTTACATGAGCTGCAATTCATTTCTACTATCTCTAATAATATTATTTTAAAAATTTCTTTTGGATTATGATCTCGACCCCCTAGGGTTCACTTATACTCAATTTCTTGGGTTTTAGTTTTGATTTGATACTCCATCAAGTTAACACAAAATTAACGGTTTTCAATAAATAAAACATTTTGTATGTACTTGATGAAAGGGTAAATGAACTCCAAAATTTATGAAATTTAATCTGAAAGAAGTTAAGTAGATGTAGATAGTAATTGTTCCAAAATTTATGAAATTTAATCTGAAAGAAGTTAAGTAGATGTAGATAGTAATTGTTAAAAAAAATTGAAAAAAGTTATTAGATCATTGTAATTTTGCCGCTAGCTCACGTAACTTTTCCTGAGCTGGCGGCTCACCTACAGTAATCTCATATATATATATATATATATATATATATATATATATATATATATATATATAGAAAAATGGAAATGAGCTGACAGCTCATGAAGTTAACTGAGCTGCAGTTCATTTCCAATATCTCCAATAATCTTTTTTAAAAAATTTCTTTTGGATTATGATCTCGACCCCCTAGGGTTAACTCATACCCAATTTCTTGGATTTTAATTTTGATTTGAACCTCCATCAAGTTAACACAATATTAACGGTTTTCAATGAATAAAATATTTTATATGCACTTGACGAAAGGGTAAAAGAACTCCAAAGTTTATGAAATTTAATCCTAAAGAACTTAAGAAGGTAGAGATAGTAATTATTAAAAAAATTTAAAGAAAAATAATTGGATGATTATAGTTTTATTGCTAGCTCACGTAACTTTTCCTGAGCTGGCGGCTCACCTACAGTAATCCCATATATATATATATATATATATATATATATATATATATATATATATATATATATATATATATATATATATATATATATATGGATTACTGGAGGTGAGCCGCCAGCTCAGGAAAAGTTACGTGAGCTAGCGGCAAAATTATAATGATCCAATGATTTTTCTTCAATTTGTTTTTTACAATTACAATCTCTACCTTCTTAACTTCTTTCGGATTAAATTTTATAAGTTTAGAGTTCATTTACCCTTTCATCTAGTGCATACAAAATGTTTTATTCATTGAAAACCGTTAATTTTGTATTAATTTGATAGAGGTTCAAATCAAAATTAAAATCCAAGAAATTGGGTATGAGTGAACCCTAGGGGGTCGAGATCATAATCCAAAAGAAATTTTTTTAAAAAGATTATTGGAGATAGTGGAAATGAACTGCAGCTCAGGTAACTTGCGTGAGCTGTCAGCTCATTTCCATTTTTCTCATATATATATATATATATATATATATATAAACCAATACCAATATCATATGGATCAATTAAGCACAAAAATGCAATAAAGTAATACCAGATCAAGACACCCAAGAATGAAAAAGAACTAATTACTCATACTAGACATAATTATCAAATAAAAAGATAAAAGAATTCTTATATTAGCAACTATTGAAAAGTACAAGATCCAAAAATCTCCAAATCTCTCTCTAAGAACAAAGAAAACTCCCTATTCTTTTTCTATAAAATTCTTTTTGCAAATACAATGGGTATTTGTAGCCTCCACAGGGTTTGATTATCAAACTCATGTATTTTAGCTACATGGAAACTCCTTTTGTATCCAAAAGCTAGTGTGTTAGTGTATCTTTTTGTACCATTATTGACAGCAGTTTTGACAGCTATTTCAACGGTTACTCTCCATTTGAACAACACTATGTCAACTTTCAGGTGACTGTCGATAGCCAACATATGGCATTGACAATCATCTATCAATTTCATATGTCAGTGGCTTTGTGTAAACTATTCGTTTCCATTTTCTTGCTTCCAAAATTCTAAAAAAAAAAATAACAAAATACAAGTTTAACTTAATAAAATATTTAAGAGGAGAATTAGTTAATATGCATAAAAATTATTAATTTCATATATTTTATCTCAAAATTGGATTACGACTACATGAAATAAATAAGAAACAATATGTTTTTTTTCTCTAACCAATGAGTTATCAATTCATTAAAAGGATCCCCTTCGGTTTGGTTCATCTTCTATCTTTACTTCCATAATGATGATGTAATAAGTTTTATAAATAAATAAAAGAACTGTCCTTGTTATAATTACTTATATTTACTGTTTTGTGGTTATGATATCTATGACTGATGATATATTACTAGACTTAACATATTTTTATAAGAATATATAGTCTTTCCGCTAAGGATGGTAATGGATGCACCTATGGGCCAATTTTTAGCCCTCCATATACAAAATTTTGAATTAAAAAAAAGAAATTTTTATTTCTAATTCAAAATTTTGTATAGAACGAGCCAAAATTTGAAGCATGGATGCATCTGTTACCATCTTTACTTTCGCTACCTAGATTCTGGTTAGGGAACACTACAGTCACTCAATTTCTTTTGGCTCCCGAGATTACAAGCTATAAATATCTCTCGAATTAGATTAGATCTCTATTACATAACATAAGGTCATCTGGTGTAAAAGGAATCATCCCTCATTTGTGGAATAATGAGATATTTGCAGTGTAGGATCCTTTAGGGATTGAGATTTTTGAAAACTGCACTTAAAATTTGCCTTTTGGAGAAGTAAAGTTGTTTCTATGTTAATACCAAGTTGATTTGACTAAGTGAGAGATCTAGCAAACCTTTTGAAGATGGAAAAATCTGATCGGATCTAACTTTCTTATCTAGGCAATTCAAGGTGGCACTGAGCTTTGGTGATCACAGGGCCAGGCTCAATGGATTTCCTGTCTCCCATCATTAGAGCTAAAATTAGGGAGTTTCCAAATGAGCACACCATTTTACTTAGTGAACCCACTTACTCTTCAAAGTCCGAACGAAAAATGAACTATTTAGTATGCTCACTAGAAAAAGTGGTGTGCTCCTTTAGAAACTCCCTAAAAACATGGCCTTAGGATTGTGAGCCGCGTTTGGAATGTTAGTCCGTTCGCGTGGCCATTTGGGCCTGAGTATTGATCCAGTATACGGCCTGCTCTTGTAAACCGTAAACTCGCCAATGATCACCCTCGTCCTCACAGTGGTCGCTTCTCACGAAAGCTAGGGTTTAGCGTTCCATTTAGTAAGTACAGGATTTGGGGAAAAAAAGGAAAAAAAAAAAAAAGGAAAAATGTCGTCGAAAACCCTAGCTCGAGCTGGAGCATCTCTCGTGAATCGCCTCTTCATCTCCAATCCCTTTAAGCAAAGCAATGCCGCCATTCCCATACCTCAGATTTCTTCAAACCCTTCTTCACTCCATTCGCTGCTCCAAAAGCTTCGGATATGTCAAATCCCTCCTCCACCTTTTCAAGAATTGCCGACAGTTGGAGGGGACGCTGAAACCCTAAGGAGAATAGCTTCGCCCGATGGGGTTTTCTTCCCTTGCGGCCTTCCTTCCCTTCGATTCATCGATGAAGGTAAAATAAACAAATAAATTAGTAAAAATCATCTCCTTTTCTTTTTAGTTTCAGTTTATATGGTTATGGGTATCATAGAAATTTGGTCTTTTCTTAGATTGGAGTTGTCAATTTTCAACCTAATGATACATTCGAAATAGAAGTGTTAATAATTTCAAACTTGTGTGAGTTTTTTATTTTATTAATACCTTGTTATTGTTTGGATGGTGAGAATTTACTTGTGCCCCAAAAATAGTTATAGTGATGAAATCAGTTTTCAAGTCAATATATCTGGTTGATGTCAATATTTCTGAAGAATAAAAAAAAAAAAAAAGGGTGTATTCCCCAATTTTTTTTCCAGTTTTTATTGATTTTTCTGTGTTGTCTTAGCCTTGACCATACAAGTCCATGGTTATGCATTATTCTGTACGGCGAATTTATAAAATCGGTTGAGGCTAAAATGTTATCATTTTCCTCTTACATTTCCTGTGGAGAGGGTTATGGCTGTTTGCTGGGATCAATGAGCTTACAGAGGGTTTGAATGTGTTGGACAGTAGGAGGTGACTAACGTAGCCTGCAGACATGGATATTAGATGTTTCCCCTTGGTATGTGCAGTGCACTATATGTGTTTAGTGTTACTGGTTGATAGTCAACTTCCTTACTTAGATAACACAGTTAACCGGACCTAGTACTATTTGTTCCATTTTTTCTCAGTTAATTTTGTTTTGAGGGATACTAAATAATCAGGGTGTCTATGCAAGTATTCATATTCTTTCCTGTGTGTATCCTACGTAAGCAAAGGGGTCAAATCGGGACAAGTGTTCTGTTTTATTATCCCTATGTACTGTGTTGCCTATTAATCTTATGATAATGTTGATCAATGTGTAGTAGATAAGTAAGAAAGCACACAATAATGTATCTAACGTATAATAGGTAAGTAATGAACCATGTAATAATGTATATAATAAACGTACGAGGAAATTTAAAGCATAAAGTAACAAACATCCATATAAAAATGCCTATAAGTAGGAAAGCACAACATTTGTTAGTGCAATGACCATAAGGTCTTTAATCAAAATGACAACATTAACAAACATAATATGCTGTAAGATTCAGTTGAAGTCAAAGTGATAATTTCATTCTTTATAGCTTCATTTCTTTTGTACCGTACTAACTGTTCCTTCTCAACCGTTGTCACCTTTCCCTTTCCTTTTCATCCTTTCTTGTTTGCAATTATACTCAAGTTGTGGTCGTGCCATAAAAAAATTATTAGGTACTAAATACTAAATGAACAACTAACTGTTTTATGAACTCTTTTCTTCCTTCTTCGTAGACCCAATTGTTCGTCCTTGAAATTTCAAAGCAATAGATGTCGATCAAAGTAGTATCTTTCGATAAGCATGGTCTTTCTTCCATAAACCATTTGTAATTGGATCCAGTATCCGATTGACAAATGTGATCATATACATCGTCTCTTTTCTCCTTTTGTGCCTTATATTGTATTAACAAAAATTGAAGTATTGAGCCAAAATCTTTGCATATAGTAACTATTATAACAACACATCGGTTGCCTTGCGATTATTGCATCGTATCATAAGATAGGTATTGTTAGGATCGTGTTAAAGTATAGATGCAAGTCTTAGAAGGAGGGGTAAATAGGATTGCTAACAAATTTTATCTTAGTTATCAGAATATCAAAGTAATTAAGCAGCATAATACAATAAGCAATCAAAGTTAATCAAAACATAAGTAGAACACACTGAAATTTTTATAGTAGTTCATGAAATTCCCTACGTCCACTCTTACTCTTGACAGAGGGACTTCCACCACTAGTGAAGAAAATTTTAGATCACAAGGCCGCCGATCTAGTAAACAGATAGAAAATCGAAACCTTAGTCACCCAACTAGTTGTCTTCTACAAACTGTTCCGACACTGAGTATAACCCTTGTGCCCTATTAGTGTTCCTCAATTATTCCCTGGTTTGAGTATGTCATAAAAACTCCAATCACATAGAGTGTAACACTTCAATTGACACTGGTTTAAGTGGACCGTAAACCAACATATTGATTGTAGAAATAGGGTTTGAGACTTGCACACTTGTATATCAATTAAGTTCAAGTTAAAATTATTTTACAACCATTGTATATACGTCTTCTAAGGGTGAGTATCAAGGAGATGGTGAAATTGAGCTCTGGCTGCTAAGCCCTCAAAGAAGTAGATATATGTGTGTGGATGATGAAGAGGCTCTCTGAATTCGCCCAAAGCTTCTCCTTTCTTCTTCAAGTTTTTCTTTGGAATATTTGTCAAAAGATCTCATCTTTCCTGCTCCTCAAAACCTTTTGTAATGTGATTCAACTATTGATTGATTCAAACAATTGATTTTAATTGAGGAGAAACCATGGCTATCAGATTCAAATAATCCTGTTATGATTTTGATTTATTGGAAACAAATCCAATCAAAATTTGGATCTCGACTTACCAATTAAATGCTCAAATTATGTGGCTGTTGTTATGAGCTATTAGTGGGGCCACCAGTGGTTTTACTAGTGGAGTTAACAATGATTGTACCGGCAAATAGCCTCATATTTGTTCAGTGATGTGAGCCGTTTGTGAATATACTGCTGGTTGTTTCCAGATTAGCTCAGTTTATTGAGTCACTGGTGGGGTCACCTATGGGGTCACCCATGTAGGGTCACCGGTAGGTCTGGATTTCCAGCTTTGAACAACATTTCTCTTTACTAGTACGATGATATCTTCTCCGTTCATAAGCCATTTAAGTTGAACTTGGTATCGTTACGAAGATCATTCTAAGCTCTATAATTTATAGTTGACTCCATTATGATAGTTTAATTGTAGCTCCATCAAACCAATTTTATCGGTCGTATCTGTTGTGTCGATCGCCATCTTAACTTAATTCACTTGTACAACCACCTAACCTGCACATACTCCATCGCATGTCATACTACAATCCAAGGATCATGTGTCACGCCTCACTCCCGATTTACGGTATACGAGCACGGAATGTAGAAAGAGGAGGAAAAATGTGCTCTTCATCGGCGAAGTAGTGACAGCTTCGACAGTGGCTCCTTGGGTGGTTCCGGTGGCTCCGAGGGTGTCTCTGGCAAGATGAGAGGAAGAGAAATTTTATAAGGAAAATTTTTAGAGGAAGATTTGCATGCTTGAAATGGGTTAGAGATGAGGGTTTATATAGCTTTCAAATGGGAGGTTTTAGAATATGAAAGGTTTTAGTTTAATTAGAGAGTTTAATTTTGAGAATTAAAGGTGGGAGTTTTATCGTTGAAATAATAGAGAAGATAAAAAATTTAGAAGTTATAGAAAATTAAAGGTTTGGAGGTTATAGAAAGTGAAATGTTATATTTATTATTATGTTTATTTTTTTATTTATTTATGTCTAATGAAAATTAAGGGTTATTACATTCGACCCCCTTAGAAAAATAAAAATAATTTCGTCCTCGAAATTAAATAAGGCAAAATAAATACTTTTCGTCTTTTTTGGACTCAGTAAAAGTTCTTTTTTACTCATGATCAGTCACTACTTTTTTTTATAGCGTCTCATCAGTCTTTTTAAATGGGCTCAAGCTTGATCTGCAGAATATGGTAATCGTCTTCTTAAGAAAGAGAAATGAAACCAAAGGAGGGTTATAGAAAAAATGCTAGAATAAGAGGATAGTTGAAGAATAAATATTTAATTTTTATCTCGGATGGAAATCTTTAGCCCGAAAGAGGTCGAACATGGATCAAAATAAGTGGATCACTTATTAAGAACAAAATAAGAGATGATCGAAGAGTCAAATGAGTGGGTTTAAATATTTCAAAGAGTATTATTATATATATGTGGCAAAATTTGATATCAGGATCCAAATCAATTCAAGTCACATGAACTGATTTGAGAAACCTGGACTCTGATACCACTAAAATAACTGTCACGCTCCGCTTCCGATTTACGGTATATGAACACGAAATCTAGAAAGAGGAGGAAGGTGTCCATCAGCGAAATAGTGGCGGCTCCGACAGTGACTCTTATGGTGGTTCCGGCAGCTCCAAGAGTGGTTTCGGCGAGATGAGAGGAAGAGAGAATTTTAGAGGAAAAATTTTTAGAGGAAGATTTGTATGCTTGAAATGGGTTAGAGATGAGGGTTTATATAGCTTTCAAATGGGAGGTATTAGAATACGAAAGATTTTAGTTTAATTAGAGAGTTTAATTTTGAGAATTAAAAGATGAGAGTTTCATTGTTGAAATAATGGAGAAGATGAAAAGTTTAGAAGTCATAGAAAATTAAAGGTTTGGAGCAATGTTGAAAATAACGCATTATGAAACCCGTTATGTTGCGTTATAAAACCTAACAGAAAGCCAACGTTACTTAACAGTCGAAAATAATTCAATGCACCATAATGGTGTATTTTTTATGTTATTTTACGTTATTTTATGTTACGTTAAATTATGTTATTCCACGTTATTTACAATAATTTTTAAATAAATTTTATATTGATTTCGGTTATTTATTTTGATTGTTAGTGAATTGCTGTAGTTTTTTTTTACTTGATGACTTGTTTACTTATTTGATTGTTTGTGGTATTCTTAGTTTGTACATTCTTATTTACTTATTATAATTTCTTTCCAATTACTGATTTTTTTAATTATAATTTCTTTCCAATTACTGAAATTTCTTACTTGCTGATTAAATTGAATTCTCAGCTAATTTAAAATAAACTATTAAAAATAACATAAATTGAGCATTACAAAATATAAATTACAATATTGATAATAATTGAAAATAAAATTCAGTTCTTGTTTTCTTATTTAGACGATGACTGAAATTATTGGTGTTAACGTAATTTAATTTATGAAGATAAATATAAGAATTACTGTGAAACTTGTTAGAATTTTAGAATTAATACTATGATATAATTTTTTTATATTTTCTTTTAGAATTTTTAATTCAAATTTTAATTTATAAAATTTATTTTATATAGTTTTATATTTATTTTTAATTAAATAATAGAAAATCATATAACCTACGTTATGTATTATGCTATATGCTATATAACCTAACAAAGATAAAACATTACGTTACCGTTATCGTTATTTTAAACATTGGTTTGGAGGCTATAAAAAGTGAAAGGTTATATTTAATATTATGTTTATTTATTTATGTCTAATGAAAATTAAGGGTTATTACATCATGTATTTTTTGTATACCCAATAGGTATCACATATTGTAGGATATTAAAAATTATGGGTGTAAACAAAAGATCTTAAATCATATCCTATTGAATGTAATATTGATAGCTTTAATTTTCTCACAGTTTAGTGTTTGAAAGTTCATCGGTTGTTAGTTTAGTGTTTGAAAGTTCATCGGTTGTTATGTTCTCGTGTTTTCTTTGAGTATATGTGCAGGAAACTGTTGCATGGAAGTTCCCTACATTTCCGCTATTTTTTTATTTTGAGGAAGCAAAAGCTAATGTCTTAGTTTTAGTGGCAAGGAAATTTTCGGAACTTTTCTAGCACTTGTAGTTTTGCAATGTTTAATTATTAAAAAGATCGAGGCTTTCTGTAATGAAAAATTTAATCTTTTGAGGTAAATTAATCTAGTAATTTTTTCTGTCAAGGTGGAGTCTCCATTAAGTCATCAGTTGAAGAGAACATTCAATTTCTTTTGATCTATACTTTACCAATAGTGATAGTGGAAGTCCTTCTATTAAGAGGAAGAGTGGACATAAGGTTATTCCAAACCACTATAAAAATCTTGGTGCATTCTAATTGTTTTTTATATCTGCAGTTGCTTATTTTATTCCACTGCTTAACTGTGCTAATATATTAACTTAGTTAAAATATGGTATCAACCCTATTCACCCTCTCTACAACTTGCACCTATAATCTAATGTGATCCCAACAGCTAAGATATTGAATTGAACTACTAAACATAGAAGTGACGATTTCCTTCCTTTTTAGATACTCATTGTGAGGAGTAATGGAGTACCTATTAAAAAAGGTACAATTCCTAATAACAAGTTGCACGAGATTTCTTTTAGATTGCCTTCATAAATTAAACCATTGAGCAATGCTTTACCACTTGAAATAAGTCTTAATACTCTAATAATCTTGGAGACATGCTTAGGACAAGAACCAAGATACCCCCTTGAAACCAGCCCCAGTTAAAAATCAAACCCAAATTGGGCAAGAAAGGAAGGAAATCGTCAACTTCTATGTTTAGTAGTTCAATTCAATATCTTAGCTGTTGGAATCACATTAGATTATAGGTGCAAGTTGTAGAGAGGGTGAATAGGGTTGATACCATATTTTAACTAAGTTAATATATTAGCACAGTTAAGCAGTGGAATAAAATAAGCAACTGCAGATATAAAAGACAATTAGAATGCACCAAGACTTTTATAGTGGTTTGGAATAACCTTATGTCCACTCTTCCTCTTAATAGAAGGGCTTCCACTATCACTATTGGTAAAGTATAGATCAAAAGCCCGTCTAATAACGAGTACAAGGTCGCACCCTATTTTTCCATACTTGTCGCCTCTGCAACAACTACTCACATACAATATATCCTAGCACCTTACTAATGCTCCTTAATTTTCTCTTGCTTGAGTATGTTGTGTTCCTCAATTTCACTTCAGCTTGAGTATGCCATATAAATTCCAATCCACAGAGTATAATCTCAAGTAACATTGGCTTGAGCGTGCCGTATTCCAATCTTCCATATTGTCACCTCAAGTAATACCAACTTGAGTGGTTCAATCAGCAAGTAGTAAAGAACAGGTTTGATACTACCAGGAGTGGACCCACAGACTTGAAGCGGGGCAGTTGCCCCCCCTCCCGCCCAATTTTTTTAAAGCTATTATGTCTTCATTTTTGAAATTTTTTCAAGTTTGACTTCCAAAATCCTCAATTTTATAATTCTGTCTCCTAAATTTTTAGTTTTCAATTATAAAAATTGTAATTATAAGAAATGAATAGCTCAATGATCAAGTAAAGATGATATCTCTTCACTGAATAAAATATTATTTTTATTTTAAACTCTAAAAATCAATAACAAAAATGTTTGAGTATGATATTTGCATTGTAATATCTTAAATTAACAGGAAATTATATAATAGAAATATCTATATTAGTATTGTAGTACAATATACAACAAAAAAAATGATAATTTTAGATCGGGGGCTCCGCCCCCGAACCTCTGAGAGGGGCATTTCGTCTTGCACCTTGATAAGTTGTTTGAGTAGTTTGACCCTCAAATAACTCTACCCATCCTGGTTCGAATGTTTGGGTCTGCTTTGGATGCTACCACTATTAAGTATCAATTAGGCATAAGTGATAAGTTTGAAAAAAGTCTTACAGTCCGAGCAAGCTCGTTTCAATTGATGAAGATTGGTGCATGCTGAAGATGATGGTGAAGATGAAGTCTGGCTATGAAAACACTCCAACACATAGATATGAGATGTATAATGCTTTTGAAAGTGTTGAAATGGTGAAGTTTACTTCGAATTACCAATGATTGCTTCTTCACTAAGCTCTTCCCTAAAAATTCTCCAAAAGTTCTTTTTCTTCTCAATTTTCTTTTAGAGATTTGCTTCAATTCTTAAGAGATCTCAACCATAGAATGAATATGAGAGAAATCTCATCTATGATCGTAAACGACATCATAATAATCTATTATGTTTAGGATTCATAGAATCCCTTTCCAAGTAAATTCCCCTTTCCTTGAAAAATGCATTCAAAAGTATCCCAGAAGGCGTGGCTGTGTTGCGTAGTCAATAACCTTATCAATGGTGCTAGCGACCGCACTATACTGTGATTGGTGTGGTTGCATGTGCGGCGACTGCGGTATAAACTTCGCTCCTCTAGTTCAGTATCGTAGCGCTTCAGTAAGAAGATTGTAAGAAGTCTGATTTGGGCAATTCAATTGCCCTTGAAAAAGGAAGTCAAAACTCTACAACTTTTTTTCTACAAAAATTTTTCCAATTTTGCCAACATCTTCAAAACTTCTCTTGAAATTGATGTTGTTGTACAGGCTTCATCTATTTTTGCTGCCGCTTCTTTCCAACTCTGAGCATTCATAACTCACTTTCGATATCGGTTTTCGCTGATCTTGGTATCATTGCGAAGAGGGTTTCAAGTCCTGCAACTTTCTAGTGGATTATATCTCGTGTTTCACATTGTAGCTCTATCAAATATAGCCTTAAAGTTGCATTAATTTAAACTTATTGGTATCAATCGTGTCAGTTATGTCCGTCGTATCGATCATTGTCTTGCTTGGTTCATTTGCATCCCACCTGCACATATTCCAATGAGCATGTCATACTACAGTTAGAGTTTATTATTTATTAAACCATTGGTCATGAATGGATATACGCCTAACAATCTCTCCTTTTGATAACAACAAACAAATTTAGTAAATAAACAACTTAGGAATTAAATAATTTGTAATGTGCAAGGTCGTGATACATCAACATGAATATGAATCTAGTAAATAAGTATGTTGTTATCAACTCAATTCTTTCTCGTGCTCCCCCTTAAAGGTTCTCTCCCTCGGTATGTGAATTTTTTAGATTTTTAATTTTTCTCTCCCTCTTGCAATTATTCAACTTTTTAAATTTATTCTCCCTCTTTTGTTATTAGCAAATGAATTAATGGAGGAATATGCAATAAACATCATTGTGAATACCACTTTTGGGAAAGAAATAACTATACAGAATGACTACTAGAAGAAACTCGTAGAATAATAAGTCAAAACGGATTAAAGGGAGAATAATTTGGGAATCCACGGTTGTATACTACTGTTATGGTATAAAAAAATATAGTTAAGGAGTAGACTTCAATATAAGTTATGGCCCCCATTGGCATAACCCATATCAATATGCAAAATATCAAAACCATAACAAGCAATCATCGAAAACCAAGGGAAAGCATATAAACATTTATCCACACACGAAGCATGTAATTAACCACGTACGAATATAATGATCAAGATTGAACAATTCTTAACTCTCATAGAGAGGCCACGATATAGATCCAAATCATTTTAGTCGGATCAAACTTACAAGGAGGATCAACAATGCTTGGTGGGTGAAAACACACTAAATATAATAGTTCAGTACTGGATGGATACCCTTGAGATTTCATGCAAATAACTAAATCTATGAGTGTGGCCTTTGATGTCTTTTACATTATACTCTTTTGAGTGGATTAAGATGAGTTTTTGTTTTTTCGCTTAATACCAACATTGTTTTGTACTTATCTTGAATCTCATATATGCATTTTTTATTTGTCATGCATGTGTTTGTACCTTGAATTGAATATCATTGTGATTAAAAGATATACCGAATATGAAAGGAGGTGATATTTTAGAACCACTTGGTAAAATGAATAACATTGTATTATGGGTATGACTGATATGTACATGTCATCGGGATTATGAAAAAATATTCTAAGTCATACAAGTCAACACTACATATACTTAGTAGATTTTTGAAAACAATACTCATCAAATTGAATCTCGCCACGCTTCATCGTAAAATCGACATGTAATTGTTTTGTTTCACGCTCTTGTTTGTCTTTTTTATTATTTTTATTGTTTTTTACTGTGTATTTTACAAAGGAAGCAAAAATAAAGAAACCTATAAAATCTAAAAAATGAAACTAGAAAACAAGAAAGACTAATAAAGCATATGTTACACTAATGTACAAACTATCATGTCTTGCACTTGAAAGAGACCTAACCAATTCACCTTTGATGCATGTTTTGCATACCTTGTTGCTCTCGTATGTGGTGAGGGACAAACCTCATCAATTTCTTCTTGGAGAGCTATTTTTGCAATAGTCTTATGCTCACTTGTACAAGTCTTCCGATGCCACAAGTTAGCATTCTCTCCCCCGTTGTCGCATAACTATAGTGCCCACTCCTACAACCTTACTTTTACCATTGTTGCTACATACCACAGTCACCTTTTTTCTTCTTCAGGTTAAGGAATAGATTCTTGTTACCTATCATATGTCGCGGGCAACCATAATCTAGATACTGTGCTGCCTTGCTCCCTAGGCCGCCACATGAAAAAGTTAATGTGTGTAAGATATTAGTATACTATCGGATGGACAATTTTCGTATCGGATAGCAAGATCAGAAATATGAGCTAATGTCGGGCTTTTATATCGTATCGGTAGGCCGTCCAAAACGATATATCGAGCGATATATTATTCATCGCTAATGGTATTTAGAACAATGGACCTAGGTATCTACATATGTCTACTTTGGTTAGGAATGGTGCCTTTCGCTACTTAACAAATGTAACTCTATATTGCCTGCGACACGAACTAGATAAATGATCCATTAGATCACATGATGTGAAGATAATAGAAGATGCATTGTATAAGGGTGTGTAAAGTGTCAAGTTATTGTCTTTACAAAAGAAAGTTTGGATGTCTTTTTCTTCGTTAAGTACGAGTGAGTACCCTAGTCCTTGTTCGTTAGGTAGGACCAAATTTAAATCTTTATAGCCAGGGGTGAATTTTTTTTTGACCTTCTTTAAATCTAACACTTTGGACTTTAGTAGCTAATTCATAGAAGCTATTTTGGTGCATCTAATTTTAAGCTTCTTTGTTTATTAGAGAGCTCATGCGGAAGTAATTCTAATTACAAACTAGTTTTTTATTTTCAGGTTTCAGTAGCTCCACTTTGTTAGATAACTTTTGATTCATTTCCAGTTTGTTAGATAACTTTTGATTCATTTCCCTGTAAAGAGAGCACTCTAAGTAGTCAATAGGTGTTGAGTAACTTGCATTTTTGTGTTCACTTAGCTCAAAAGTAGATTTCTCTAGTTTATCGTCAAACCTAATTTCTCTAGTTTATCTTTCAAACTCAATTTATCTTCCTTAAACTATAATTAGTCTTTTTAACTAATTTGTATTTTTTTAATCAAGTTTTTCAAACTCTCCGGGCATTGCTTTGTATTTATCAAATAAACATCATAGCTAGGATCTATCTCATTGTCGGAGTCACTATCCTCAGCGCTGCAAGATGTGTCCGTCTTCGCCTTCATAATGAGTTATGTCTGTCGTTCATCCTCGCTAGATGTAGACTTTATCACATCTTCTCCACTCGACATGTCCCTCATCTTGCTTTTTGCGTTTTTCTTAATCAGGGGACATTCATTACGAAAATGTCTAGGCTCTCTATAGTTATGACAAATCGGGCCAATGTCAATTAGAATGTTCATTGTTACCTTTTTTGCTTAGCTTCTTGTTAAATAGTTTCTGTTTGTTGTGCATAAGTTTTTGGCCCTCTTTTGACTTGAAGGTCTTGAAGCCTATGACTAGTCGACTGGCTCCAGTATAATCTTGCTCATCTTTAGAGCTCGAGCTCAACTCAACAGTTGCCTTTTGATTTCAGAGCTATTGGATCCAATGTTGAAAATAACGTGTTATGAAACCTGTTATATTGCATTATGTAACCTAACGGAACTCCAACGCTACGTAACTGAAAATAACTCAGTGCACCGTAACAGTACATTTTTTTTAATGTTATTTTACGTTATATTACGTAACGTTACGTTAAATTACGTTATGTTACGTTATTTACTATTATTTTTTAGTAATATATATATTTTTGTTGATTATTATTTTGATTATTAGCGAATTACTAAAATTTTGTTACTTGATTTGACTTGTTTGATTGCTTATGGAATTACTAACTTGCTAATTAGCGATTGTTTTCTTATTCGCTTGTTGTAGTTCCTATACGGTTGCTGAACTATTATATTTGTTGATTCTATTGAATTTTTAACTGAATTGAAATTAATAATTACAAATAAAATAAATTGAACATTTGAAAATATAAATTACAATAATGATAATAACTGGAATCGAAATAAAGAATTGTAATCTTGTTTTTTTTTAGGTGATGACTAGAATTACGGTTGCGGACAACTTAATATAATTATGAAGATAAATATGAAAATTATTGTAAAATTTAATAAAAATTTAGAATAGATTATGTATTGCAAAATGATTATATATTCTTTTTAGATTTTTTTAATTTATTGTTCAATTTATAAAGATTATTTTATATAGTTTTATATTTATCTTTATTAAATAAACAGTAAATTGCGTAACCTACGTTATGCGTTACGCTATATGTAACATAACCTAACAAAGGCAAAACTTTATGTTACCGTTATCGCTATTTTAAACATTGATTGGATCTTACTTAGTACTCTTACTTGGTACTTTGCTCTTGTCGTTTCTTGCGCTCATTTAGTTATGTGTTATGAGATTATGTACAAGATTCTCATGCAACATCTTAAATAAATCATGAGACTTTCAGTAGGAGTTATCTTAAAATCGCAATCAGATGTGAATGAGCGGAGGACTTTGGGGATTAGCTTCTCTTTGTCTTAACTCTTTTCCTAAGCCACGTTCCTTCTCCACTATGTCAATGAATCTTGTGAACATGTCTTGGATTGACTCTGTATTCATATGGAATTCTCGTTGTCATTCATTAAAATCATCCATTTCACTTAACTTGCTAGATTCACTTAAGGGTGACGTCCAGACTTCTCCAAATTTCCTGGACAGTAACACAAGAAGAGAAACGGTTAAAACTCTAGAGAGTTGGTGAATAATACAAATATAGAGAGTTTTATCAGTTGTATCTCGTTTGTCCCTAGATTTGGTTACTACCTGATCATCAATTTTAATAGCGGTTAATGGTAATAAAACTCTATGCAATTCCAAGTATCATAGTTTGAGGTCAATAAAAAGATTTTCATCCTAGTTTTCCAATAAGTGTAGTTTGTGCCATCAGATAGAGGGGGTCAGTTAATTGCATGGCCTTCAGTGAAAATTGCAGAGTGTAGATCTTAGGCTTGCCATCTAACCTAACCTTGGAATCACACTAAACTATGGGTGCAAGTCCTGAAGGTGGGTGAATAGGGGCGCCACCAGATTTTAACTAACTTAATAAATTAACATAGTTAAGCAGTGGAATAGAACAAGTAGTAACATATATCAAGCACAATCAGTGCATCAAGACTTTTATAGTGGTTGGGGCTTCCACTATTACTATGGGTAAAATCTCGCAAACCCAATCTAGTAAGCAGTATAAGGCCGTATCTTAGTTTTCCAAACTAGTCGCCTCTATAATAACTATTTACGACAATATATCCTAGCACCCTACTAATATTCCTAAATTTCCACCGCCTTAAGTATGCCATGTTCATTAGTTTCGCCCACCTTAAGTACGCCATATGAGCCCAGTGGGCCATATTCCAATCTTCCATATTGTCACCTCAATTAACACTGGTATGAGTGGGTCATATTCCAACCAACAGATTGTAAAGAACAAGTTTGATACTATTATCAAATGTCAATTAGCTCAAGTATGAAAAGATCTTGCAGTCTAAGTAGACTCATATTCGATCGATGAAAGTTTGTGTATGTTGAAGAGGACGGGGAAGATGGAGCCTGGCTCTGAAAACACCCCTCAAAGAAGTAGATTTGAGATGTAAAACACATTTGAGAGTGTTGATATGATGATGAACTTGCTCCAAATCACCTAAGCTCTTTTATGAAAATTCTCCTAAGTTCTTTTTCTTCCCCTCAAATTCCTTTTACAGGTTTGCTTTAGTCCTCAAGAGATTTGAAGCATAGAAGGAATAGGAGTGATATCTCATCCATTGATCGTAAATCATATCTTAATAGTCTATCTATCATGCTTAGGATTCAGTAAATTTCCCCTTGAAAAACGTGTTGAAATAGACCTCAGAACATGTGGCTGTGTTGCACAGTCGATGGCCCTATCAACTTTGCTAGTGACCACACTACACTATGATAGGCATGGTGGTTTGTGCAACAACCGTACTATGAATTGTGCTCCACTAGTTTAGCCGCATAGTGCTTCAGTAAAATGGTTGTAACTTTTGATTCTTATGTCTGATTTGGTAGTTTTGAGTGTTATTGGAAAGAGAACTCAAAACTCTACAAGTTTCTCTTACAGAAAATTTTTCAATTCTTTCAACATCACCTTTAAAACTGTGCTTGAAATTGATGTTGTTGTACAAACTTCATCCATTCTTACTGCTGCTGCTTTCCAACTTTAGGCATTCATAATTTTCACCTTCGTACTTGGTTTTCGCTAATCTTGCTATCATTTCGAAGAGGGTTCTGAGCTTCTACAACTTATAGTGGATTTTATCTTGTGATTCACGTTATAGCTTTATCAAATACAATCCTGAAGTTGCATCGATTCAACCTGTGATATCAGTCTTATTGATCATATTGATTATCGTCTCGCTTGATTTGTTTGCATCCGTCTCACCTGCACATACTCCAACAAATTTATCATACTATAAATAGAGTGTTATTCATCAAACCAAGAGTTATGTATGGATATACACCCTACAGTCCACACCTTCTCATATTGTGTATATAAAAAGGAACGAAATGATATGGCTTCTTCTATGTTCAGTAGTTCAATTCAATATCTTTATTTTCTCAAAAGGCTTTACTCCTTTTCTCTGCCCTTTTCAGGTCATGCACAGGCGTGACATAGCAGGCCTCCTTTTTGTTTTGTTTTGCTTTCTTTGTTTTCCTTTTGTTCTGGTTGGGAAGGTGGGGACCTAGTTCTGGAGATATATATCCTATGCTCAATATTTGAATTAAGTTGTTCTGTATTGGTAGCTATAAGTTTCGACAGAACTAAAGTGGATTATTATTACAGGAACTGCTAAATTTAATTCGATAATGTTGAAAGGAGAGTTGAATATATGGTAAATCATTCTAATTCTGCAAAATTTGTCTTGGTTAATTTGGTAACATATAAATATTATGGATATTGATTTCAGTCTTTGGGCTAACTTCCAATCAAGTACATGTCTTGGGATTAAAAGAATAGTTATTGATGGTTAGAATTGTTAAAGTTTCTTGGATTTCTTGATGGAGAAGTTCTCTCCAATGCCTTCCTAGTTCCCATCTTACCATTTGGCCTTTGGTGAGACTCCCTTCCTCCTGTACCCTATTGATCTGATGTTATTGGAGGGATACCTTTAGTATACAATGCTGCATCTGAAAATTAATTTTGTTTTTTTGAACATAATTTTTGATGCAACCTGCATCTAGGTTTTGTGGTTTTTCTTTGTTTAAGATTTTATTGATTAAATTTTCAAGGATAACAGCGAGCTTCAACAGACAGTAGTATTCTTATATGTTTATACACACACATACATATGTATCATTTGGTCACGCTCTGCAAATTTCAAGAGTTTTAGGTGTTATGGTGTATCAAAACCCAATAATTAAATAAGTCTCAGTGACATCGACCTGTGTTGCCTTGACAATTATTTGAGGACTTTCATAATGCAGTAGGCTTTAGACACAGAAATTTAATTTAATGTGTTTTTACAGTGTTTAATATAAAATTTTAGTTTATTTATCACTTTTGCCCTATTTGTTGAAATTTTCAAAGTTTAATTTATATATTTATATATATATCGAAAAATTCATTTCCATTCAATTCTCAAAAGCTCAATATGCATCACATAAATCAAATTATGTGTTTGACACTGCCTGATGGCACGCATAATGCATAAAACATTGGTTATTGATCCATGGTACATCATACATGTTTCTGTATATTCTGTTATGGATCTAATTAAATTTTGGACTCTCCAGAATTTTCCTTATCCATATCATGTTTTCATGGATGGATATCGGATATGCATGTTTGACAAATTATGGATATGACTCTGGATCCAAAGCGGATTTTTTTTTATCTGTTGAAAAATCTTGATTCCATGGAGGGTGTTTTGTGTTGGTACTTGGTAGTTACCACAACTTTTGGGATTTTGCATCATATATTTTTGTTTGTAGTAAAACTATTCTGGTTTACAGTATAAATAAACCATAGGATGTGTCAAATTAAGTTCATGCTACTGTGTTTTTTTTTATTCTTTCTGTCGGGGTATGCTATCTAAAACCATTCGGGATGAGATACCTTGGTGTATGCTGTTTGCTAATGATATTGTCTTAGTTGATGAAACAAGAGAAGGGGTAAATGCCAAATTAGAGTTATTGAGGCATACATTAGAATCTAGAGGTTTTAGATTGAGTAGATTTAAAACAGAGTATATGGAGTGTAAATTTAGTAAACGCCGGACCATAAACTATAATGCTGTAAAACTGAATAGGCAAGAGATACAAATGAGCAGTCAGTTTAGATATTTGGGTTCTATTATTCAGAATGATGGAGAGATCGATAATGATGTTAACCATAGGAAACAAGCTGGCTGGTTGAAATGGAGGAGGGCAACGGGAGTTTTATGCAACCATAACATTCAGTTAAGATTGAAAGGTTTATAGGACTGCTATTAGGCCAACTTTATTATATGGCACGGAATGTTGGGCTATAAAGAAATGTCATTTACAAAAGATAAGTGTAGCAGAGATGCGCATGCTCCGGTGGATGTGTGGCAATATTAGGAGAGATAAAGTGAGAAATGAAGATATTCGTACTAAGATAGGTGTAGCTGCTATCGATGAGAAGATGCGAGAAAATCGTTTACGATGATTTGGTTATGTGCAACGTGAGCCTACAAGTGCACCAGTTCGAAGATGAGAGTTTATCAATGTAGGACAAGTTAAAAGAACGAGGGAAAACCGAAGAAAATATGGATGGAGGTGATACATAAAGATATGGAGTTTAGATGTTTAAATAAGGAGATATTATTTGATAGAAATGAATGGAGAAGGAATATCAAAGTGATCGATCCGGCGTGATTCTTTTTTTGGTTCATGTAGCCTACCCCAAATACTTGGGATAAAAGGCTTAGTTGTTGTTGTATTCTTTCCGCCAGGGTTGGGGGGGGGGGGGGTTGGCGTTGATAGGGTCATTTTTGATGTCGGATGTAGCTTATACCTTTCTATCACAATGAGGAATATTAATCTTGGTTATTGTTTCTCTTCAAATTGTTAACTATCTGTATGTGTGCCAGTTTAAACTTATTTTAGTTTATCAACTAATTTAAGAAAATAGCTCTTATTTTTCGTCGATTGTAGTTTGATCATACAAATTCATTGCATGCATGAATTTCTGTTTCGCTATTGTGTACCAACTTCTCTCACGTGATCCTTACATTTCTTTCTTCAGGAGAAGATGTTTTATCAATTGATCCATTGCTTCTGCTCCCTAAAAGGAACTACCAACCTAGCCATATCAAGCGTAAGAGGACTCATGGTTATCTTGCACGGTCTCTCTCTCCCTCCCTGCCTCCCTCGTATAAACTTCATATGTTCGATTTCTTTCTTCTTTAGGTTATATATGAAGACTTTGTTTATTGACACACACAATACACTGCATACCTTACCATTAAAACTTTAAAATCTTTACTCTTGCTTCTTAATTATGCCAATGCTGCATTAGTTACATTTATTGTATTTCAAAAAGTCCAAAAAGTTCTAATTATATATATGTATAAATCAATGAATTTTAGCTTTTGTGTAGGGTACTGTTCTATATACATGTTTGTAGAATGCAATAGGCCTTCATTTAGCAACTTCCTAGGTCTTTTTTTGAATTTGTGGGCAACATTGAAACTTTTATTAGTGTATTTTGTGAGGCACAATTTTTGTAGATTTATCTGCTAGGTGCATTAATCTTGGTGGGTAATGACACAAATCCCATAGATCAGGAAGTAGTAAATTTTTGCTTAACTAGATTTTTCTTTTTCTAATTTAAGATGCATAAATTGATGATAGAGTAAAATAAAAATTTCAATTTGGAATCTGAAGGGAACTTGGAAGAATGCTGAGAAGAGCCCCTAAAAGAGTTGGATGGGATTTCTGTTGCATCTCTACAAAGAACATCAAGGAGAGGGCTGGGTTTGGGGGGAGGGCGGAGGGGACTGTAAAATGATCATTTAAATGACTTTGACTTTTAAAATTGATAGGAAGATTTTCTTTTTTAAACAATAACATATATATTCACTTGGAGCAGATAAAATTATAAGGAGATTGTACACATGGTATCTTAATCAAGAGAAGAGCAGCGATTGATTTGGATAATTTTTTGTAACCAAGATTTCAGCTAAATGGGCTTGCAACTTAGACGAGTACGGTTTACAAGTGACATGACATGAGCACTCATATATGACAAATTCTATAGCTATTTAAGATATTGACATGTCATTAACAAAATGGAAGCCTTTTTCTTTTGTTCCAATCAAGGTTCAAAATATTGGAATAGGCATTATTACCCGTGGATCATATATCATATCGAAATCGGCAAGTATCAGGCGTATCATATTAGAAATATCAGTTATGCTTGACTAGTATTCTCAAGTATAATGCATTTCTGGTACCTCAAAATCCGAGATGATATATGTAGTATATATAAGTATGGTTCCAATATCTGTTCATATCTAAAAATGTTAAGGAATGGACCACAAGTCATATCATTTCGCTTGCTAAATGAATCAGAGGTTTAAAAAAAAGTTATATCTTCCATCAATAAGATAAAACACGTCATGCATTTGCTCGTACTATCCAAATTGAGTTGTTGACTTCTTTCTTGATAAGAGAGAGACAGAGTATAAGGAGATCGACACATCAAAATATAGTGATTTGACCAATCGCCAACTCCAGCATCGAAGGGCATCCTCTCTAATAGATGGGCATGTCGATGTAGAGTGGTTTGACCTGCTGCCTATTCCACAACCTAATGCCTTTTCCCTGAGATTCGGCGCTCATTGTGGTTCAAACTAAATCCAATAGAATAATGCAATAACGAACACAACTAAGATTAATTGGGTGTTATTAGTTTTTCAAATCTAGTACAAGTATACTGTGAATTTCTGTTTGACTTTGACAGAATGATATAAAGTTTAATATACCGTTATTAAGGCATGCTTTAAGTGGCTTGAATCTTTGAGAACAACTATTTCTCCAACTTCTGAGGCAATGAAATTCAAGAGAGTAATCTTTCATTTTGTTAAATGAATACTTGAATAACTGTGTTCTCATGAACATGCTGAGAAGCAGTCACTGCATACTTAAAAAACCTCTTCATTGAAAGGTCACAAATTGAGGCTCTAAAGGCAATGAGATGAAGAGCAATTTGACACTTGGATTTAGAAGCATGTTCTGTTGAAGCTTCCAAGGAGACATTTGAAAACCCAATCTCAGAATAAGTTTTCCAAGGAGTCATATGATTGTTGAGGACATCAATATTTGTAAAGTGAGCATTGTATTTTCATATGTATAGGAAAACTCAACATTAGCAGTTATATAACAGATATTTTTGAAGAAAGAAGTACTAAAGCAAGTTCAAATGGCTAATCAGTAAAGGAGATTAGCTAGCTGGGTCAAACACTGCACAACAGATCCATTAAAGGAACTGTATACGAGTTGGATAGGAGCTTTGGGCACAATTACAACTGGGCCGATCTAACTTCATTGATCAGAAGATCCACTAAGAAACAAGTTCAAGCGATTCTACCCAATTTTATAAATCCAGGCCCTTGGTATAGCTACCAGGAAAATTCAAAATTTCCTCAATGGACTGTCTCAAATTTTATGCATGTTCAATTGGGGAACAAAACCTAGATATTAGAATTTATAGCGCATACATGGCCAAAAGTGATGGATGCGTAAGTCTATTAGCAAAGACCAGAGGATAGAATACGGGGTTCCGAACAGAAAGAAGATTTGGTGAAACTGGACACTTTAAACTATCGTCAAGGACTGAAGGGGTTTAACCATAAAGGAGTCCTTCTCAAAATGGGATAATTCAAATTCGATCAGACTAGTACCAGTTGTATGCATGAGGTTCTGAATAAAAAACAAACGATCTTCTTTTTGAGCTGAGGTTCTAATTAGTAGGGGGTCTTCCTGCTCAACTTTTGTTACCCGAGAAGAGGGGCTGAAAAAATATAGGTATGGCCCTAAAAGTTTCCGTATTTTCATCGAACATTTTATTAGCCAATCACTCTGCAACAAATACAAGGTGTATTCCAGTGAAAATTGTCTAAACGTCCTGAGGAATATCCTTTCCACTAAGAAAAATCAAGTCTCCAAGAAATTGCTTATATATCATCCACTAATCTTTTTTTAGTTTGTATAACTAATTTCTTTTGTTCCCCCTTGTTCTGAAATTTGAGACATGCGTACCGAATGCTATATGGACCCTTGGATGTGGGAGACTTATCGTTTATGTGTTGATGTAATGGGATACTTAGCTTTCAGGTTGAATAATTCCTATATACATTCATCAACATATTTATTAATGTACTAATTTATTTCTTTCAGTAGTAAGAAATATTAATTTCTATAAATAGTTTTCAACACATTCTTTATGAATTTTCGTTTTATCAGTAAAGATTTGGCCTATTTTGGCTGAAACTCCTTACAGCCCAAGGCCTGAGACCAACCCATAAATACCAAGGGGCTGATTGGTTGAGTGATTCGGGACTGGATTTGGAGATGGATTTACTATTCACTGTCAGTAATTCCATTTTCTATCAAATCTATTTTTCAGTTCATGGATTTATCCCATGTAAAAGTGCTGATGTAGCTATAGATTTGGCCTCAACTGGAATCCCCTTTTTATGGGGAAACCATACCAAATCTATGGATTTGGCCCCTTTTATATCTTTTATTAATTGCTAGAGAGAGAGAGAGAGAGAGAGTATCTTTTATTTCTTAAATAATATTTGACCTAAATCTGTACCCCTTTCCATGACTCATTTTCACTGAAATAAACATGGACAGTAACACAAAACTTACCTTATCACCAAATTCATATAGTTTCCATGAATCAAACTAGAAATTGGTGATTAAGGATTTGGTGAGCAGTATTCATTTTCATAAATCCATTTTCCTAATCCATCAACCAAACAAGCCCTAAAATCTGGCCGAAATGTGAATGATACAGTGTTAGCTGTTGAAATGTATCTTTATAGCATGTTTGGATTGAGTTTTACGTATATGATACCTCATCCCTCGATATCTTTTACTTGAAAATTTTGTTTTACAGAACGGTTCATATTTTTAACCTGTGTACTGATTATCTGCTTTGTATTGCTCAGTAAGGCAACTAAAGGCGGGCGTAGAGTCATCAAGCGAAGGATAGCAAAAGGGAGAGCAAGAATTACAGTATGACATTTGCCAGTAATTGTTGGCATGAGATATTTTAGCTAATTAGATCTACTGTAATGGTAACATTGATCCCGTTGGTGACCTGGGAGCCAAGTTAAAGACCTACGTTTGTCTCCTAGGTAGTAATTTAGGGCATCAAATTTGATTGTAGTCCACATGGTAACCTGCAATCCTAGCGTTCCCTGTCCCGGTTGCTGAAATGGCAATGGGAAAGAAATCTTTGTTTGTGTTTACTGAATATTTTTCGAATCAGCATGCTGCCATACCATGCTTTTGTTTGTGCTGCAACCGATGGACTGGATTTTTCTCAATAAATGGATTGCATGGTTCCTTTGGATATCTTGATACCTTTCTAGAACAGTAACAGTTCTTGATCATGTAAGATTGAACTGTTCCACTCAAGTGTGTAGAGGGATGTTTCCGTTGCTAGATCATTTTGCTCTTCATTTATGGCGTCTCTTAATCACTTCGCCCTCCATGGGTATATTCAGCAGTTTCATTAGCTCTTTTGCTGCATTTCTGAAGAAATTACGTAACATGTCAAGGCTAAAAACTAAAACGGGTGGAACCAAAGGCTTATATCCTGTTACTACTGTAATTGTTGTCCATCGTCATTGTTGATATCTATGATTTTGTTATCTTTGGCATCTGAATAACTTGGATTTTGTCCAAAAATATCCCCGTTCGGGGCTATATACTTTTTAAATGTCGATTGACGTGGTATTACTATTCTCATCAGTGCGTTCGTGTTAAACTGACGTCATTACCTATTCGTTGCATTCGAGAGCTATTACTTTTTTCAGAAAAGTTGGAACAAGCGTGAGCTAGGAGTATGTTTAATATTTAGACAGCCGGCTTAGGATGAGCCTCATGTAACCAAAGTAATTGCTTTCCATGGTTGTTGTATAAGAAGAGTTCAAAAGTTTGCGAAAGCAATTTACATTTTGTTGTATAAGAAGAGTTAAGAAGTTCGTGAAAGCATTTTACAAATGCAACTTTAGTCCTGACAGTGAGTAAAGTGGTCTCTGGAAAGAACTGGTTGAGATTCGGCATTAACAAGTTTGCACTGAAATACATTTACATATTGCATAGATGGATATGAAGACCAAAACTATTGGAAGTCAATCATATCCTGTTATACTCCTTTCTGGCAGCAATTTGTGTTGGGTGCCATTGTGCATTCA
>JAYEPQ010000003.1:18518651-18590516 GCA_036321105.1 Dracaena cambodiana
TGCAGTAGTCCATCTTTAGAACTGCTATAAATTTTGTAGCTTAATTGTAGCAAGGTAAAAATAACCTGAAAGATGCTTAGTTACTGTTGTCCCATATTAACAGCTTAACTGTAGCAAACCATGGTAAAATGTTTATAAATTTTACTCTATAACTCTAATTAAACTCATTCAAGTTTCATTGGGAAGATAATTTAATTATATATAATTAATATAAATTTTAGGCTCCAATTTAATTTTATCCTGGTCAAATCAAATTTGGAAATTCTCCTTTGCTATTGTACAAGGTTTGTTCAGCAGGTCCATGGTAAAAATAGCTATAAGTTTTGTTCTAAAATTCAAATTAAACTTATTTAAAGTTCATTAGAAAGATAATTGAATTCTCTATAACTAAATAGGATTTTAACCTCTATTCCATTTTGCACTAATCAAATAAGACCTGGAAGTCTAACATGTCAACTGAGTTACAGCAATATAAATATATATAACATGTCCGTGCATATACTGCTTGATTGATGATATGATACACAAGTACACATGTTCAATATCTCCTGATATTACTTGTATATATTAATTTCAAAACTATCATAACTCATATCTTGGCATATATTTAATATTCGTGCATATACTACTTGATACAAGATATGATTTACATGCAAATATGTTTAATTACACATGTTATTATTTGTAAATATTATTCTTACTTGGAAATAATACTTCATGCACATGAAAATATTTTGTATTTCTTGTACTTACTAGTATTATTTTTGTACTTGTCAGTATTGACTTGCGTGTCATTTCATTTTTATCTGTTTATATGCACACATATTTAATTATATATGATATTGGTTGTACATGTTATTCTTATTTAGAAATGATACTTCATGCACATGAAAATATCCTATAACTCTTTATCTGCTAGCATTACTCTCATACTGTAACTCTTGTACTAGCAAGTATTACTTTTATACTTGGCAGTATTACCATTGTGCTATTTCCTATTCACCTGGCTATTGACATATATACTCTTATTGCATATGTCTCATTGATACTTAGCATTTACTGTATTGTGGATATGGAAGAAATGAATGGTGGAATAAAATACATATTGTGGGAATCTCTTGTCTTACTTGGGATACATTTGCCGATTCATGTATTAACACTATCGGTTTTTTAGTTGTGCCACGCAGTGTTATTAGCTCATTTGGAGACCAATGTTTAGACTGTGATCTCGGGTATGTACAGGATATCTAGTTTGCCAAGTGGTGATCAAGTACGTGATGGCTGGGTTTGAGCTGTGGTACCGGTTATGTACGATATACTCATAGAATATATGCATACTCCCACGATTCAGTTCCAAATTAATAGAATTGACAGTGTATCTTTTTACTTGATTATGTCATATTATATATACCATGTACTACATGATTCATGTTATATTTGCATACCATGTTGCTTAATTATATAGTTTGATTATGTTATACTATATATACCAATTGCTTCATTATTCATATTATATTAAGCATATTATGTACGACAAAACTCTTATTATATTTGGCATATCTTATTACTTAATCACATTATACTACATATACCATTTATGTCATGATTCATGTTATATTTATATATGTTAAGATTCATATGCATACATATTTTATATTGTTTCCTACTAGCATGCCTCATACACATTTTCATATGATTTCTACAGAATTGTACTAGTTTAGATTTGTATTCTCGTTTGTATTCTAACTCTTAGGATCCTAAGTCAACAATCAAGCTAGCGTTAGCACAGAAAGAGGACCCACCTATCGAGAATCCACTTTTTTGGGAGTAGACCGAATGTCAGCAGCCAGCTTATTATAGGATTTTCATCATTTTTGTGTATTTATCATTTTGACTTGTACGTGCATATATATATCTTACTTTCTAGTTCTCTCCGTGGTATCTGAACACTCTTGTATCAATTCAGTACTTATATTACTTTGTTCATATGCTGTCTTGACTCTACATGAGCAACCTTTGGTGTACATATTCTTATCATTTTTATGTATCTATCTTCGGATATTGCTATATTCATATGATATTATGTCTGATAGATTCAAACATGTGGTTTATATCTCATACTTGCACACTTCCATATCTCATATCTGTGATTATCTGACAAAAAAATAGGTTCGTGCACTCTGATATTAAGAGTGCCTGTTGGTGATACTTTGTCCATTATTGGAGCACACATTCGGGCCCACCAGTTTAACTTGGGATGTCACAAAATGTTATCCCACTTTTCTTTGGAACAATTTGAGTTGGATTTACCTACTTACTAGCAACAATTGGATAGATAATGCCAATATCAAGAAGTTTAAACACTTCAGTTTTAACCACTTCCTTCATGGCAGGTTAAACCTTCGTTGTATTTGCCTTATTGGCTTGGCGCCTTCTTTCAGAGTGAGTGTGATGCATACAAATGACGGGATCCATACCTTTTATGTCCGTCATATTCCATCCAAGAGCTCCCTCATACTTTTGCAATGTCAAGAGTAGTCCCTCTTCCTGATTCTTGTCAAGATGTGCTAAGATAACCAACAAGAATATTTCCTTAGGTCCCAAAAACACATACTTGAGATCCTTGGACAGCGGTTTTATCTCAAGTATTGGTGTTTGGATATCGGATGATATTATATTCTTTGTACTTTGAGGTAACTCTTCATATACTTCCATTTATGGAATCTATCATGTGACATTTGAATAATGAGTATCAGTTAAATATTTTATGATATTAATAGTGTGTTCAAAATTGAGCCACTCAAGAAAACCATCATCCATTGCCAATGTAAGCTCTAATGTATTGGAGATGCATAATGATACAACGTCTCCTTTTTCAAGAATTTCTTCAATATAATTAACATCCTGCAATTTGTTAGTATCGACATTTGGTTGTTGGTAGATTTTTAATTTATTAAGATAAAGGGTCATATTTCCAAACGATAGTTTCACTACATCATTTCTATAATCGATAACACATTAGCCGTGGCTAATAATGGACGTCCGAGGATAATAGGGATGTAAAGATATAAACTCGTTACAGGTGCAATATCGATAACTATAAGTCTATAAGAAAGTAGAAATTTTCAATATGCAATAAGATATCTTTAATGACGTCTTAGGATACCTTTTTGGCCTATCAGCTAATTATACCGTGACAGGTATAGGTTTAAATTTTTCTAAACCTAGTTACTTGTAAACTAAATAAGGTGAAAGGTTTCCACTAGCTCCCATATCTAGTAAGCCTTTCTCAATATTGTGTTGACCTATCACACATGAAATAGTTAGACATGCAGGATCTTTGTATTTAAGAGGCATTTCAGAGTGGAATAATGCATTTAGTTGCTTTGTGAGAAATACTTTTTTTTGTACATTGTGGCTTCTTTTGATTGTACACAAGTCTTTCAAGAATTTTGTATTTGAGGGAATTTGTTTAATTGTTTCCAGAAGAGGAATATTGATATGTACTTATTTGAAAATTTCTAAAATATTACTCTCGGGACTTTATTAAAAGGTTCCGGAATGATTCTCTCAGATGTCCACATGGGATGCCAGAAAAGACCTTGATAGAAACCTGCCGATATAATCTCTCGACTAAGGTTCTAACCAGGATGGGAGCTGTGAAGTTCTCAACCTGAAAGGATCTCGCTCTACAAGCTGAAGAGGCTGAAGAAATAATGCGAATGATTGAAGAAGAAGGAGGCGAGGAGAAACAGAGGCGAAATAACGACAATAACCATAGGCCTTGATCCTGAGGATATAAGGTGAAGGAGACAATGATGACTGATACTCCGTAGCCCACAAAGTCTTCTCCAAAACTCCCCTCTCAGTCACATGTGCCTCAAAAGCAATATTTTTCAAAGACGAGCATACAAAAACCATCTTCAACCTCCTCTTGACTAAGAAGATGCTGAAACTGTCAGAGTCCAAACATCCTGAAGAAGTAAGGAGAATTAATGATCCTAATTATTGTGTCTATCATAGGATTATTAACCATCCTGCTCAGAACTGTTACATTCTCAAGGATAAAATTCAAGTCTTAGTGAACACCAAGGTCATCAAGTTCCAAGAGCACCAGAAAAGTGATCGCGAACATGGTGACTTTCAAGTTCGGTAAAGCACCTGACTTTATAGAGTTAACAGTTCAAGATAGAGTGCAACCCATTCCTAGAGGCACGATGCAGATCGTGAATTTCGATCCGTATCAACAGCAGAAGAAAGGATTATCCTCCTTTGAAACTATAGAGGGGAGATAATGTGGGTGTATCAAGATCTTTAAAATGATGAACAATAGACTTCCAATTCATCTAGAAGGAAGCAAAAAAGGAAGATCCTTACTTCTAATGTCGTCTCCATAATTTTCGAAGATGACAAGAGCATTCCTACTCTAACAGATTCGGAAGGAGAAATCGGAGACTCTCTGGTGGCTGACGCGGATCTACCTCCCTTTGGAATCCGTTCAAGCTGCGGAATTTCGTCCACTTCCAGAGAAGATCAAACAAAAGAGCTTAAGTTTGACAAAGCTCTGAAGAAAAAGGGAAAGAGCCTGCGGAAGATTTACAGAAGTCATTTCAATTCGACATCTTAGCGCAGTTAGCTAATATTCCCGCAAGAATAACCTTGTATGAGCTCTTGAAACTTTCTAAATCAATTAGAGAAGTTTTGAGAGAAGCTCTGTAAGATTCAGAGGTATTCCTAGCGCAGATATTAGAAATGGTTGAGAAAGAAAAATCTTTTTGCGCGACATGTCACCAGACCTCTAGTAAAAACATCTCTTGCATCACTTTCTCTTCGGAAGACATACAAGTTAGAAGTAATAAGCATCACCGCCCTTTATATTAAAAATGATACATAGGGTCAGCGGAGATCGATCGAATTCAAGTTGATCCAGGCTCAGCCTTAAGTATCATGCCACGGAGGATGTTACGGTACATTGGAGTCCCGATGAATAAGTTAGCAGTAACCAGTACTACCATCTTTGTATTCAATGCCAATGGTAGTAGGCCATTGGGCAAGATAAAGTTTAAGTGCCAAATCGGCAATCTGAAGACGGAAGACATGTGTTATGTGATAGATACTGACACGTCTTACAACCTGCTACTGGGGAGGCCCTGGATCCATAACAACCTCATTGTGCCATCCACACTACATCAATGCATGAAATATGCAGATAAAGATGGGAATGTAAAAATGCTGGTTGCAAAAAAGTAGCCCTTTAAAGGAGTCAAAAACTACTTTACTGATGCGTTGCTATATCAAGATGCATTCGATGCCTCAGATCAGCCCACTCCAGATGCCTCTGATAGTGGTGATGAATTCGATACAGAATCAGGATCCTAAGATTCAGAATCCGAGGATATAATTTGGGACGGTGAGCCCATTGTGATAAGCCTTGATGGCCTCGATGTAAATAATACTATTCACTTTGATAGTGAATGGGTGATAAATGAAAGTTTAGAGTTTGCTTATTCTTTTAGTGTTGATTCTGAACCCTCAAGCACTAGCACTGACGCGTTCAGCGATCGTTTAGATAAAATATGCTCTCTAACTTCTTTCCAAGCACCTATCAGATCGTCCTTTCACGAACTGAGTGATAACGATGAAAATGTCAACAAAGCTATTTTTGAGGTTCCTCCCAAGGACAAAACTCATAAATCAATAATATTCGGAAAGACAAGTAACAAAAGCAAAAAGAAATGCTTAGATTCTGAGGAAGAACAGGAAAATCTCAAGCTCTTCCACTATGATGAAAATTCTCATAAACTAATCAAGAAAATGGGGTATAACCTAGCCAAAGGCAGGGGGTTGAACTTCGAAAGGGGAAGGAGAACAATTCTCCGACCCTTTGTCCCAGAGGGAAAAATGCCAAATTATTATCAAAAGACTGGCAGGGGGTTGAGATATTTTACCACTCCCGAAGGTTCCTCGGGTGAGAGAACTGAAGAAAGGCGATTCGACCATTCGTCAGAATTGTCCTGCTGGGATTTAGATGTCAGTGTTGGCATGATCTTCCGTGAAGTGTCCGCAAACATGGCCTCCGCGATCCAAGAAAGCGAAGACCTAGGTGAAGCTTCGCCGATAAAAGATGACTCCTGAGCTAAGCACCTTAACGCGAAGTGGGAAATTCAGTTTGAACAACGTGAGCCTCCAACTGAAGATAACGTAATCCAAATAAATATGGGTGATGAAAAGAATTCTACACCCATATTTATAAGTGAGAACCTATTCTCGGAAGAGAAAGAGGAATTGATATCGCTCATTTGCAAGTACATTGACATTTTCGCCTGGAGTTATGAGGAGATGCCAGGATTAGACCTAAGTGTTGCGGTTCACAAACTGAACATCCGACGAAATGCTAAGCCGGTAAAGCAATAACAACGAAAATTCCGTCCAGAGATCATGGAAGCTATTGAAATTGAAATAAAAAAGTTGATTGAGTCAGGCTTTATTCACGAGGAACAACACCCTGATTGGGTCGCGAATATAGTTCCTGTAACCAAGAAGAACGGAAAAATCTGGATTTGTATTGATTTCATAGATTTGAATGAGGCTTGCCCTAAGGACCAATTTTCATTACCCATCACAGATATTATGATAGATAATACTTGTGGGTACGAACATATGACATTCATGGATGTATTTTCAGAGTATAATCAAATAAAGATGTACCCTGATGATGAGAAACATACATCTTTCACAACATCGCTCAGAGTATACTGCTATACGGTCATGTCCTTCGGCCTAAAGAATGCGGGTGCCACTTATCAATATGCTATGAACGTAATATTTTAAGAGTATCTACAAAAGAATGAATGTTACGTAGATGATCTAGCAATTAAAAGTAAGAATAAAAGTGATCACCTACAAGATTTGAAGATAGTATTTGACCTCATGAGGAAACACCAGCTCAAGATGAACCTGACTAAATATTTTCTGGGAGTCTCTAGTGGAAAGTTCCTCGGCTTCGTGGTAACTTCCAAAGGAATTTATCTCGACCCCGACAAGATTAAGCCAATCCAAGATATGCCACTTCCCCACAACCTCAAAGAATTAAGGAGACTGCAAGGTAGGTTAGTGTACATCCGTAGATTCATGTCAAATTTGTCCGGTAAATGTCAGCCCTTTACCAGTTAATGAGGAGTGTCATTTGTTTGGGATGATACATGACAAAAGGCTTTCGAAGAAGTCAAACAACATCTCATGAAACCACCAGTGCTCGTAGTCCCAGTCTCAGGAATACCCTTCCTGCTATATGTGAGGGCTATGGACCACTCCTTGGGAGCCTTGTTAGCATAGAAAAATGAGTCAGATCATGAATAAGCTATTTATTACCTCAGCAGAATGATGATCGGGGCGGAACACCGATACTAACCCAGTGGAGAAAGAATGTTTAGCTTTAGTGTTTGCAGTGCATAAAATGCGACACTATTTAGTTGGACAAACCATTCACGTTATATCGAGAGTTAACCCCCTGAGAATACTAATGACTAAACCCGGATAGTTGAATTCGAGGCTCTCCAATTGGGCTATTTTGTTATCATAATATGATACGCATTTTGTCCCACATAAATCTATTAAGGGACAGGCCGTAGCTGATTTCCTAACCGAACACCCAATTCCGGCATCCTCAAAGTTGTTCGAAGAAATTCCTGGAGAGTTGGGTGAAAGGAGTCTGATTCTAAAAGAAGACTGCTCGCAAGAGTTTCCGGAGGCAAATATTGTCGCAAAAAGTGTATGGCAACTTTTCTTCGATGGTGCCTCTCGAATGGGATCCGAGGAAAAAATGACAGCTGGGGGTAGGAGTTGTTTTCGTCTCTCCTTACAACCACATCATTCCTCGAGCTTACTCGTTAACAAACCCGTGCTCCAACAAAGTTGCGGAATATAATGCCCTCCTAATTAGATTAAAGATAGCTAAACTATTGGGGGTCAAATATTTGGAAGCATATGGAGATTCTCAACTTGTCATAAACCAAGTTAAAGGGGAATATGAGGTCAAACATGAAGACCTTTTGCCGTATTATCGTGCAGTAATTAAGATAGCCGATGGTTTCGATGGTTTCTATGTCAGCCACGTAAAGCGCTATCGGAATAGCTATGCAGATTTACTGGCTTTCTTAGCTACTACATTGGCCTTGCCCAAACATACTAAAAAGCAAATTACGGTAGGAAGCAGAGAATTATTCTGTCCAAAGGAAGAACTCAAAGAGGAATTGAGGAAGTAACAAGAAGACGAGACAGGTGTTTTCGAGTCAAATCTAAAACCAAGGGATTGGCGATTCCCTTATATAGATTATGTCCTTTACGGCATATTACCAAAAGATCCAAAAGAAGTCAGAGCAATCCAAAGAAGGCCTATTCGGTTCTATTATTATGCGGAGCTCCAGACATTGTACAGAAAATCATGACGGAATCTTACTTTGCTGTCTCTCTAACCAAGAAGCTCGGATAGTACTTGAAGAAGCTCATGCTTGCATTTGCGAAGCACACCAACCAGGGGCCGAAACTCTCGAATAAGATCTGAAGAATGAGTTATTAGTGGCCTAAGATGATGACAGAAGCGGTTAACTACGCCAAGAAGTGTAAAGTCTGCCAAATACATGCAGACTTTATGCATCAAACTCCAGAATATCTCCACCCAATGGCTACGTTATGGTCGTTTGAGCAATGGGGAATGGACATTGTAGGGCCGATTTCTCTGCCATCAACGAGAGGGCATCGGTTCATTATAGCTATAATAGATTACTTTTCGAAATGGACTGAAGCCATTTTCCTAACCGAGGTAAAGTCATCGGATATGATCAAGTTCTTTAAACACTATGTGCTTTATCGCTTGGGAGTGCCCAAGAGAATCATTCATGACAACGGGCCTCAATTCTTCTGCAACAAATAC
This sequence comes from Dracaena cambodiana, assembly GCA_036321105.1. Lineage (NCBI taxonomy): Eukaryota > Viridiplantae > Streptophyta > Magnoliopsida > Asparagales > Asparagaceae > Dracaena > Dracaena cambodiana. Next base: position 18,527,584 of record JAYEPQ010000003.1, read on the forward strand.
AGGATCGAAGACGTAGCTTCCTCGCCATATTACCCTACAGCCAATGGTCTAGCAGAAGATTTCAACAAGACCATAGTAAAACTCCTCAAAAAGTTTGTGTCATCCAATCAAAGAGACTTGGATGAGAAGCTTAGAGAATGTCTGTGGGTATATCGCACTACAGTCCGAACCCCACCAACGCCGCACCCTTTTCTTTAGTGTACGGGTCAGAAGCGGTCTTACCTCTGGAAATTCAGATTCCATCATTGTGAGTCACACTAACGACTAAGATGACGCAAGAAGAATGGCATCAACAAAGGATCCAAGAATTAGAAGCCTTGGATGATAAGCGGTTGGAAGCTCAACAGAGTATTGAACTATACCAGGTGCGAATCTCCAGGACTTTTAACAAAAAGACCAAACAAAGAATTTTCAAAAAGGGCGATATGGTCCTTTCAGTAAGAAGACCGATCATAACTAACCAAAAGTCTAAAGGAAAGGGAGGGGCCTTTTGTCATTGATACGGTTTATTCTAATTGCGCATATTGGTTGCCAATTAATGACAAGTTTTTGAAGAAATATTATTCTTAGTAAAACTACTGAACACCAGTTGTAATTTAATCTGGGTAGGTCAATGCAAATGGCAAATAAAACTTTATCTGTAATTGGGGGTTCATTAACAAAGATTCACAGTTCCAGACTAAAGATTTTTGAGTCGCGAATCAAAATTCTTTCTTCCAAATTTACCAAGTTAAAAAAATATCTCTGGCGAATCAAAATTTCTCTCTTCCAAATTTGCCAAGTTAAAAAAATAGCTCTGGCGAATCAAAATTTCTCTCTTCCAAATTTGCCAAGTTAAAAAAATAGCTCCGGCGAATCAAAATTTCTCTCTTCCAAACTTGCTAAGTTAAAAAATAACTCTGGCGAATCAAAATTCCTTAATTCCAAATTTGCCAATTAAAAAAAATATACCTCTGGCGATCAAAATTTATTTCTTCCAAATTTGCCAAGTTAAAAACTACCTCTGGCAAATCAAATTCCTTTTCTTCCAATTTACCAAGTTAAAAAATACCTTTGATGAATCACAATTCCTTTCCTCCAAATTTGCCAAGTTAAAAAAATACCTCTGGCGAATTAAAATTTCTTTCCTCCAAATTTGGCAGGTTAAAAAATATCTCTGGCGAATCAAAATTTCTTTCCTCCAAATTTGCCAAGTCAAAAAAATACTTCTGGCGAATCAAAAACCGTTATACTGGAAGTCATTAAACAGTGCGGGTTTCAACCTGATCAGTGAAGTTAACGATTACTTCTATCCTGATTTGAGAAGCTCTCTCATTCACAGCAACTTTGAGTGGTTAGAAAATTTTGAGTGATTTAAAGATTATCAAGTTAACGGTTACCTCTGATAATCAATATCAAAATTCTTCATCAATCACTTCTGGTTATGCAAAAAGAAAGAACCTCTTTATTCATTATCATATCAAAATTACAGAGAGTTTCCTAGTACTATACAATCTACAAGAATGAATAGAAATCACTTATATAAGAAAAAGTAGAAGTTTGCTTCTGTACTCTCCTCTTCCAAGGACAGCTTAAAGGAAAAATTTTTGCTCCTATAGCCTCCTCTTCTAGGATAGCAAACTTGCTTTTGTAGCCTCCTCTTCCAGCGTGGCTTAAATAAAAAAGTTTGCTCTTGTAGCCTTCTCTTCCAGAATGACGAATTTGTTTTCGTAGCCTTCCCTCTAAGGACGACTTAAATTTAAAAGTTTGCTCTTGCAGTCTTTTCCTACCAATGGTTAGGGCCTCCAAGTTGGTTTGCTCAGTCACAATCAACGTCACCAATGACTTGATTAATGCAAAACTGAGCATACCAAATGCATGTTCCCAAACATACAATGTGAGGGATTGCTGAAATTGAGTGCCGCCCTAGCCATTTAGCACCCCAACCTTGTGGGATGCTAGGCAAGAAATAAGACAATACCACAGACCCGAAATTTTTTCTCTCACGGAAAATACACGAGACCTTCCAATACTCTAGAGGTATTGGAAGCAATTACGAGCCATTGAGTCTGGGCTATTGTTAAGGGGAATGACTACGGTTATCTCCTGCAGCCAATTCAAACTCTTGTTAAAAAAAAAAGAAGAAGAGGGAGGATGATATTAATCAGAAGAAAAAGTTTACCTTAATTAAGAAAAATAACTACGGTCATAAGAATCTTTCGATGGGATACCCCTCTGGATTGATGCAGTCTGGAGGTCTTATAACATGCCAATTCTCATCCATCGCTTCGGTTGGAGAAGAAGAAAATACAGCTGCACAGATAAATCAACTACAAAGGAAAGGAGGAGAAGACAAGGGAGAAGAAACTTTTCTCATGTCAGAATGATCCTTCATGGAAGAGGTCATGCGTCTTATATAGACGGTCCTATAATTATGATTTTCGGTTGGGAGAAGATAAGACCAAATTTTCGGTTGGGATTCTCAATTCGAATCCCAATAGATTTTATTACTGTTGCATGGAATGCTTAGATTTCGCAACCGAAGCATCTTACCATTAATGAGAGCGAATGACACTTGGGATTTCGCATTGGTTAATCAGATTAAGGGTTATGTCATGACTCACGAAAACCACTGCAAATTCTTAAAGAAGAATTTTTTTTATTTATCTCGCGAACTTTAGCATGAAAAGATGCAAACTTGATGAAAGCTCATGAAGGTCACGTACATTTGACAAAGGAAAGAATCTTGCTAATATAAAGTCGCGGTCTTGAGATATAAAAACATGCCTGATATACAGATACCATGGATCCTACGCAAATTCGCGGACTTCAAAACACAAGATAGCAAGTTTGACACAAGTCTTTGAAGACAAACGCGAAATAGAAATTCTGAAGTGCAAGATCATGTTTACTATACGAAGGATAAAATATGTCATGAAGAGTAAAAGTTAAAGGAATTGTAAGAGAGATTACGAAAACTAGGACGAAAAAAAAATTCTTATACAGTTCGATGATTTAAGAGGGCCTTTATCTTCTCTTCAGCATCACTGATTTCCTGCTGGATGATCTCATAAGCTTGAACAGTGGCTTGGCGATGCAATTCCTCTTTACTAGCAATGGTACTTTGTGCTAAAGCGGCCTCCAGTGCCTCTAGTTCGGCTTGCATCACTTGAAGATCTTTTACCGCATTATCCCGTCTGGATAAGCTCGTAAGATTCTTCATTGAGTCATCGTGTTCTTTAGTAGGCTTAGCTAAGAAAGTCTGAGTTTTGGCGATGGACTCTTGGGTCTTGATAATGGCCCGGTCATGATTTTTGACAACCGAGGCAGCAATCTCTACTTGTAAAGTTAAAGATTGACTGTCCGATTGGCTCTTCTCGAAGGAAGCCCTACAAGCATCAATTTTCTCTTTGAGCTCTTTATGGAGCCCAAGTTGCTCCTCCATCAGCTTCTGGAAGGTAACTTCAACTACTTCAGATTTGTCAGCACTCTGCGATCTTGACAAAAACTCAGCGTAGTCTTGAAATTGAACTATCATAAGCCTATAAGAAGTAGCTTTTTCCTCCTCACCAATGCTAACTATACCAGTCAAGTAAAGATGAAGAATATTGGCAAGAGAAGCAAAAGAAGCCACTTTTAGTATATTCTCAATACAACGATCCAGAAAATGGAGAAAGGTTTCCATTGTATCCTTCAACAGGTTAATTTCAAAGGCATCAACCTCTGCATGGGAAGAATCAGCAACAACTATAGCTGGTGTATCCTGAACTGTACTTTGCTGCAGAGAAGCAGTAGCACCAGTACTAGAAACAACTTCCACACACTTAGCAGAAGCAATGTTGCAGCAACCGTGGTCGGAACGATATGGGTGGCAGTTTCCATTGGAGGAACCGCTACTTCGGAAGTATTGGCCGCGAAAACAGTGGTCTCAATCACCCCGCAGGCTGCTTCAGTAAGGACTTCCACGATGGTGCTATCCTGCAGAGTATCGTCTACAATCATATGCTCCAAAGATGGAGTCGAAGCAAGAGCTGTTAAAAAGAAAAAAGTTGACGATTGAATGTTACAGTATTGTTAAATACTGGCAGAATTTCAAAAAGAAAAATATGGATAAAGTGTAAAGGTGAAACTGAAGGATGACACTGGATTCTCTAGGTCCGTACACCTCGGCTCGAACGTCTTCACTCAAGTAGACATATCTGCCGTGATCTGACGGAGGAGTACTAGAACCAAGATCTTTACTGCTGACCTCATCATCATCTCCCCAATCATTATGATCTATTGGAAGAGATGCTACTTTGGAGGAATCTGATGCACTAACTTCCCCAATTATCTCCACCTCGTCATCAACAGCTTGATGAGTGAGGGTCGCAAAATCCCCTTGTGGAGTAGAAGAAGGGGCAGCTACTTCATCTCCAACAACAGTCTGGTGATCGAGGGATGCAGACTCTTCTTGTGCAACAGTAGGCAGAGCAACCACTTCATCGCTAACAATAGTCTGGCGAGCGGGGGATACAGAATCTTCTTGCATAGGAAGAGCAGAAGAAGTAGGAGCAGTCGCCAATGCAGAGTCATTGCGGAAGACAGACCCTTGACTTCGACGTTTCTTGGAAGAATGAAGAATTAGAGTCAAGTCATCTTCATCTTCCCCTGATTCGTCCGCAACTGTTTCCAGAGCTAAACCAATTTCAGATGGTATGTCCTGTGAAGTGGTAGGCAAATGACTGAGATGCCTCAATCTCTTCCGTTTGTACAAAAGCTTCTTTGGAGGAGATTTCGGCTGAGGAGAAGTTTCGTTCGGTGTCAGGACTGGAGAAACATCAAGGGAAACAGGTTAGGCAGATGGGATCATCACACTATCACCTTCCTCCCCCTATTGGACTGTTGGTTCCAAGTCTTCCGAACCATATTTTGCTCCGAAGTTCTCCATTCCAGCCACCTTCATACTAGCAGCCTTCTTTTTATGAGCATACCATGCTCTAATATCTTTCAAACAAGTAAGACTGGTGTTGAAATTCTGAGGGGCGGAGTTAGTATCTACATACCATTTTCAGAAACCCAAACTCATATACGAGTTCGGAGTCTTGAGTGGAAGATCGAATCTAGCTTGAGTACCACCCGCGATGAAGTGGAACCAAGCCCGACTCCTTCGAGTAAATTTCCGGCAAAACTTAATTCCTTATTGGAATTGCCAACATAGAGCTGATCATATCCGAACTGTCGAGCAAAGTGATTTGGATAATATGGCTCTATATAACAGTGGTTCCCCAAACGGAGAACCAGATACCCTGGATGGATATTTATTAACTACCAGAAACATCCTGGGATCCAAACAATAAATTTGTCAACACCAGCAACGTCCGCAAATTCCTCCCCATATCCAGCATTTGAAAAGTAGGAAAAATATTTGAACAACTCTAAGTTCATGTGATAGCGAAGAATCTTGCGAATTGCAACCATATGGCTCCCTTTCCACTGCAATCTCTCATAATGTTATACTTTGGGAGCACTCAAATCAACCTGCGAATCAATAAGACTCATTAGGGTGGGGCTGTGCAAGACCAACCATGCCATCAAATAAGTATAAGGAAGCTCCACGCGCGATTGGGAGTCTTAGTAATCAACTCTCCTTTGTTGTTTTGCTCCTTCTTGACATTACAAAACTTATCTACTAGCTTCCTCAATCCGCTTTGAATACTATACACCATCGCGGGCAATAAACTGAGCCGCCGACCAAATGCGAGCAAGACGACTGGGAATATCGCTCTGATAGGTATGGTATCCTGTGAAGGAATCACACATTTTTTCAACCAAAGTATCAAATAATCTGCCAGGTAAGCTGGGTCAGATAAAAGTTGAAGAGCTTGATAGTGAAAGTTTTCAAAGGATGTTCCTGCTTTGAAAACATCCTCGTCAGATTCGGTAACATAAGTATTTGTCCCGAAGTTGGTGATCCTTCTCTCGACCTCCTTTTCAAAAATCGGAGGGTAACGGATAAAATTGGATTTATTCTTTGAAAAATTCGGAAGAAGATATTGCAGCCACTTCTTTCGCTTTATGGTGTGAGTGCTAGACATATGAGTAGAAATGTGATAGTGGCAAAACAATTCCCAATAAGTATCATAGACCATAGGGTCTCGAGTCTTCAATGAATAAAGCTCTTCCCCGGTAGGGACATACTCTTCATATGGGATGTCTCCCATAGATAGCCCTGAGATTTCATGCATCTCATGCAGGGCGAAACCCAATTCGCTGTGGGGAGAGAATATTATACAAGTATCAGGATTATATAATTTCAACAAAGAAAAGAAATGGAATCGACTAGTAGGAATGCCATGCTGAACTGCCCTAATGGCGCGGTAAAGGTTTGCATGTTGGAGCTGATCTCTGAAAGCTCTTAGAAAGAACTCAGTCAAAATTGCCCACTCCCCTTTCGAAGAACAGTGAACCCATCCAAGAGGACGGAAGTCTTGGACTGGAAATTTTTCTCGTGCATTGACGAACCGATGCAGGAAAGTCTGAGCAACTATGGGTGTTTCACCTATAGGAAAATCCTGTTTGAAAGACCCTGGAGACAATCCGCAAAAATGCTTCCTAGTACAACTAGGAAAAGCACCTTGTGAATTGAATGCTCCTAGCAAGATACCATCTTGTGATTTATTTAAATACTAATCCATTTGTCTAGGAAAAGAGATTGAAAAAATAGAAACGGGTAATATCTCTCCATGTTGGGAAGAAACAAGTTACGACCGTTAACTTGGCAAAGCCATTTTTAATCTCCATTATCCAGACCATCATCAGGCGCTGAGAGGTGATCACCAAATAGGAAGGTAGGTTTGTTCAACAAAATTCGGTTGTTCCCTTCGAAAGGAGCAGTGGTCATTAGTTCTCGCAATATCGAGCGAGTAGGATTGAGAATTTTGCTTTTCCTTTCTTGGCCACCGAAGGCGGTGCATTTGGAAAGTTTGGCTGAATTTAAACTCCCTCTTCCTGTCATAGCCACCAAAAAACCCAAAATAATGGTCTTTCGGTCAGGGGTTTAAAGTGTAATCAATGCAAAGAAGATTTTGAGATCAAAACAAAAGAAAGAAAAAAAGAAGACTTTCCATAAAAACCATAAAAAGAATTTTCTTACTTCCAACTAAGGGTTCCTACCGAATTACTATGGAACTAAAAATGGTCCGAGAGTTCCGATGAACACTTGCAGAAGCATCAGATGAAGAACCTTTCTTCGACATCTTTTGCAGACTAAAGAAATCTTTCATAAGAAAAATCGGAGGTTAATGGAGGCCGAAGATGAAAAGTCTTGAAAACCTTGAAGATGAGCCTAGAGTTCAAATTTCTCAGAAAGAAGTTAGAAATGCCCTATTTCATGAGACCGAGATTATATAACAGATGATTTGACGTCCGAGATCTTCGGATGGACGTAATCTCTGGTCCGAATCTTGTGAGTACCTTTTCATTTAATGCGGCTTAGAGAACGTCTCAATTCCTATGCCGTAACCGCCTTCTGTTTTTTCTGCAACCAAAATGAAAGTTCGCGACCCTAATACAGAGTCGTTTTCTCCAATCCAAAGGAAAGTTCGCGACCCTAATATAGAGTCGTTTTCTCCATCCAAAAGGAATGTTCGCGACCCTAATACAGAATCGTTTTCTCCAACCAAAATGAAAGTTCGCGACCCTAATACAGAGTCGTTTTCTCCAACCAAAATGAAGGTTCGCAACCCTAATATAGAGTCGTTTTCCCCTTCAAATGAAAGTTCGCGACCCTAATACAGAGTCGTATTTTCCTTCAAGAGTTGAAAATTGTGGCTAACACAGAGTCACATTTTCTTTCAAAAGCAGCAAGTTCACAGTGCTAATACAGAGTTGTGTTCCTTTCAAAATAGAAGTTCAAGACATTGAGATAGAATCATGATGCCTTCAATTGAAAATTCTAATACAGAATTGCACTCTCAGAAACGTAGAAAATGGAGATTCTAATACAGAATCTTATGTCACATCAAACGAGAATATTATATCTAAAGTATTCCAAAATACCTCAGAGGATCATGGGAGTTTTGAAAACTTTGGAGGGGATTTTGTTGGCAAAAAATTCTAGAGTCATTGTCAAAAACAAAGCAGATCCGCGAATTTAGAGTTTGAGATCCGCAACTAAGCAGATCCACGAGTCTAAAGTTCGAGGTTCGCGATCTAGCTACCACAGAACAGATCCGCGAATCTAAAATTGAGATTCGCGATGCTATCCATAGCTTTCGGGGAGGGATTTAGTACAAAGTCACCCGACCAGAACAAAGAAAGTTGCCACCTTGGATCGTGGAACCAACTGCCAAACGAATGTAGCGGCTGTCGGTGAAAATTCTGGAGTCATCTGTCAAAAGAAAGCAGATTCGCGAATTTAGGGTTGGAGATCCGCAACTCAGCAGATCTGCGAACCTAAAATTCGAGATTCGCGACCCAGCTACGACAGAACAGGTTCGCAAATCTAAAATTGAGATTCACGATACCACTCATAGCTTCTGGGGAGGGGTTTAATACAAAATCACCCGATCTGAACAAGAGAGTTACCACCTCGGATCATGAAGCCAACGGCCAAACGAATGTAGCAATATTATTTCGATCGTGGGAGTAACTATCTAGCAAATATGATGGCACTTCTCAAGTAGTGGGGCTAACGGTTGAGCGAACGAGACAGGGACGTTGCCCTAGAACCTCTATAAAAAGCGGAAAAACGAACTAGAAGAGATTGATCATTATCTTCTTCTTGAATTACCCCTTGTGATTAGAAGTCCAGAGCCTTCTTTTTCTGCCATATGAAAGAGTTTGTACAGAGTATCAACGGAGAGAAAGATCGTCCTCCACAGCTACTTCAGAACCCAGCTTTAAACAAAGAGAGAATCTATTTTCCTCATCTTCTGCAAATAGAAAACCGTTAAAATTGTAATCCTTTATTGAAATGTCTCAATAGAGCATTATTTACAATTTTTATGGCGAACAGAAAATTGGCGACTCTGTTAGGGGCTGCCATCACCTCCGGTGATTTGGTAGTAGCTCAATCCGACAACATTCCGGTTGGCAGCCTGGTCAATTCGCTCACTATCGAGGTTGACTAGGAAAAATATGAAGAATTCCTTTCTTCCTACTCCAAGAGCCTTACGTCATTATGGGGGTGCCATAAGGTCTCCAAAGGATCAATTTCCAAGGAGACTTTAAGGGTAATAACTCAACCGGGGGAATCAATGGACCAAACTAGTCTGAAACCCTCTTCTTCACAAACATTGGGCTCTAAGCTAGTTTAGGCTGAGACTCCTGATCTCTCAAGCAAAGTGGATCAAGGTCCCCACTTCAACAAGGGGAAAAGACCACTACCTACTCCGCAGATCTATGATGCAGAGAAAGAGGTTCTTTTCACTCGTACAATGAGAAAGAAACTAAGAAGATGTAAAACTCGTGCCATTCGCAGGACCGCACATCAAAGGAAACCGCCAACTCGTCATCACAAAGGCCTACTGTACAAGTATGGAGGCCAAAATGCGAGGATACAAAAGATGAAGATGCGGAAGGATTTACTCGCGTTTCCTACAGAAAATAGAGTAAATCCACCAAACTTATCTATGACTACAAATGCAGAGCCTACATCCGCGTCCCTCATATTCTGGGGGAAAGCATGATCGCGCAATTGAAGGAGCCCGCGAACCTCAAGTTCGCAGAAGGTGTGTGATTACCAGAGAGCCTATCTCAAAGGCTAAGACTATCTCACTCACTGTCCCGCCAAGGGTGAGACTTGTTCCAAAAGCTTTCGACCAAAGAGGGATGCCGGTCCCAAGGCTATCTTTCACAAGTGATGCCATTACCAAGAAATCCAATGCAGGAGATCTTCGGGAACTTCTAAGCAGAAAGAGTGAAGAATCCCACGCATCTCACTGCCATTATGAACGACTGATCAATGCAGTACTATCTCATTGTCATTGTTCAGCCCATACTAGACCGTCGGTGTTCCATCAACTGTCAACACCATCAACATCCTTATCTCAACCAGTGAAGAGGAGACGACGAAATAGGCTCGAGTTTTTTGAGCCCGAATACCCCGAAGTGTCATCCAATATGATAAGTGTCGGGGAAAAGAAGAAGAAAAAGAAGACAAAGAAAGTCTTCAAAGGAGGTACTTCCGACTCAGAGCTCTCTTCGAGCCTGAAGGACATACTCAATGAAGAGTGAGGAGTTTTCCAAAACACTCAACTTAAAAGTTGGATGGCAATCCCGATGAATTATAGACAAATGGCGGGAGTCTTCTCTGATGAGGAAGACACGGCCAAGTCTGTTATAGCTGAGTCACAAATATCTGATTCGTTCCTGGAAGACTCTGCCTCTACATACATGGCCCAAAATAGTACTCCGGAAGAGTTTATGTAGAGGATGGATGAACAAGACAAAAATATCCAATAACAGCAGATCGCCATCAGCGAACTTAAAGACATACTGCATGTTCTACTGGAACTCGAAAAGACTAGGTTGAAGAATACATCTTCACAGACATCACCCCATGACCCAAAAACTGACAAGGGAAAGAAGACGGAAGAAGAAGGTCATATTCTTCACAATAATGGAGAGGAAACAGAACATCATGAGGATGAGGACAATCGCTCCATGCATCAGGAAGGGAACGCAAATACTGTCTGGATGGAAAGCTTCCAAAATCAACTAAATAAGAGTGATTTGCAAGAACTGGGCATTGTAAGGTCATATCCCGTAGAATGGGAAAACATGCCATTTTCGGAAAGCTACAAGCCATTGAAGCTTAAATCTTTTGATGGTAAAGGGTCGCTAAATCAGCACCTTTACTATTTTAAGTTGCCAATCGGACATTTAGCCAGAATGACCCCATCATTACGCGGGTATTTGTTAGTACCTTGACATGACTAGCATTTGAATGGTTCCGGAGGCTAGAACTGGGAACCATAAATTCATGGAATGACATGGCAAAAGCCTTCCTGACTAGGTTCTATGAAAATGATATGGAGGTGTCAATGCCGACGCTTCTATCTACTAAGCAGAAGAAAGAGGAATCAGCCCTGGACTTCATTAAAAGGTTCCGGAATGATTCTCTCAGGTGCCCGCATGGGATGCCAAAAAAGACTTTAGTAGAAACCTGTCGACATAATCTATCGACAAGATTCTAGCCAGGATAGGAGCAGTGAAGTCGTCAACTTGGAAGGATCTTGCCCTACAAGCTGAAAAAGCTGAGGAAATCACGCAAAGACTTAAAGAAGGAGACAAGGAGAAACAGAGGCGAAATAACGATACCAACCATGGGTCCCAATTCTAGGGATATAAGGGGAAAGAGACAATAGTGGTTGATACTCCGCAACCTTCAAAGTCTTCCCCGAAACTCCCTCCTCAAGCACGTATGCCTTAAAAACAATATTCTTTCAAGGACGAGCATACGAAAACCATTTTTAACCTCCTCATGAGTAAGAAGATGCTCAAGCTGCTAGAATCTAAATGTCCGGAAGAAGCAGGGAGAGTTAATGATCCTAATTACTGTGTCAACCATAGGATTATTAACCACCCTACCCAGAATTGATACATCCTTAAGGATAAGATTGAAGCCTTAATGGACGCCAAGGTCATCAAGCTCCAAGAGCACCAGAAAAAAAGGTGACCACGAACATGGTGACTGTCAAGTTCGGTAAAGCACCCGACTGGATAGAGTCAACAGTTCAAGATAAAGTGCAACCCATTCCTAGAGGCACAATGCAGGTTGTGAATTTTGATCCGCATCAACAGCAGGAGAAAGGATTGTCCTCCTTCGAAACTGATAAGAAGGAGATAATGTGGGTCCATCCAGATTTTCTTAATGATGAACAATAGACTTCTAATTCATCCGGAAGAAGGCGAAAAGGGAAGATCCTTACTTCTAATGTCGTCTCCATAATTCCCGAAAATGAGGAAGGCATTCCTGCTCTAACAGATTCGGAAGAAGAAATTGGAGACTCTTTGGTGGCCATAGATTCTCGGGCATCTCCAAAGAAGATCAAACAAAAAGAGTTAAAATTTGATAAAGCTCTTAAGAAAAAGGAAAAAGAGCCTACGGAAGATTTACGGAAGTCGTTTCAATTCGACATCTTAACGCAGTTGGCTAATATACCCGCAAGAATAAACTTGTATGAACTCCTGAAGCTTCCTAAATCTACGAGGGAAATTTTAAGAGAATCTCTGCAAGATTTGGAGGTATTCTTGGCGCAGATACCAGAAATGATTGAGAAGGAAGAATCTCTTTGCACGACGTGTTACCAGGTCTCTGGTAAAAACGTCTCTTGCATTACTTTCTCTCTGGAGGACATGCAAGTTAGAAGTAATAAGCATCGCCGCCCTTTGTATTACAAAGGATGCATAGGGTCTGCAGAGATCGATCGTATTCAAGTTGATCCAGGCTCGGCCTTAAGCATCATGCAACGGAGGATGCTACGGTACCTTGGAGTCCTGATGAACAGATTAGCAGCAACCAATACTACTATATTTGGATTCAATGCTAATGGTAGTAGACCATTGAGTAAGATAAAGTTTAAGTGTCAAATCGGCGACCTCAAGACGGAAGTCACGTGCTATGTGATAGATGCCGACACATCTTACAATTTGCTAGTGGGGAGGCCTTGGATCCATAATAACCTCGTTGTGCCGTCCACGTTACATCAATGCGTGAAGTATATGGATAATGACGGGAACATAAGAACGCTGGTCGCAGAAAAGCAATCATTTAAAGGAGTTGAAAACTATTTTACTGACCCGTTGCTATATCAAGATGCGTTCGATGTCTCGGATCAGCCTGCTCCAGAAGACTCTGATAGCGGTGAAGAGGTCGACACAAAATCAGGATCCAAAGATTTGGAATCCGATGATGTAATTTGGGACGGTGAGCCCATTGTGATAAGCCTTAAAGGCCTTGATGTAAATAATACTGTTCACTCTGATGGTGAATGGGTGATAAATGAAAGTTTAGAGTTTGCTTATTCTTCTGATATCGATTCTGAACCTTCAAGTATCAGCACTGATGCGTTCAGCGATTGTTTAGATAAAATATGCTCTTTAGCTTCTTTCCAAGCACCTATCCGATCATCCTTTCACGAACTAAGTGATGACGACGAAGGTGCCAACAAGGTCATTTTTGAGGTTCCTTCCAAGAACGGAACTTAGAAATCCATAATATTCGGAAAGGCATCACAAAAGCAAAGAGAAGTGCTTAGATTCTGAAGAAGAGCAGGGAAATCCCGAGTTATTCCATTATGATGAAAATTCTCATAGACTAATAAAGAAAATGGGATATAATCTGGCCAAAAGCAGGGGGTTAAATTTTGAAAAAGGGAGAAGAGCAATCCTCCGACCCCTTGTCCCAGAGGGAAAAATGCCAAATTATTATCAGAAAACCGGTAGGGGGTTGGGATATGTCACCACTCCCGAAGGTTCCTCATGTGAGAGAACCAAAGAAAGGCAATTCGATCATTCATCAGAATCGTCCTACTGGGATTCAGATGTCAGTGTTGGCATGATTTTTGCGAAGTGTCCGTGAACATGACCTCTGCGATCCAAGAAGACAGACCTAGAGGAAACTTCGCCGATAAAAGATGACCCCTGGGCCAAGCATCTTAACGCGAAGTGGGAGATTCAGTTTGAACAGCGAGAGTCTCCAACCGAAGACAAGGTAATCCAAATAAATATAGGGGATGAAAAGAATTCTAAACCTATATTTATATGTGAAAACCTATCCTTGAAAGAGAGAGAGGAATTGATCTCTCATTCGTGAGTACATTGACATTTTCGCCTGGAATTATGAGGAGATGTCAGGATTAGACCCAAGTGTTGCGGTTCACAAACTGAACATCCGGCCAAATGCTAAGCCACTAAAGCAACAACAACGAAGATTCCACCCAAAGATCATGGAGGCTATTGAAGTTGAAATCAAAAAGTTGATTGAGTACGGTTTTATTCACGAGGAACAACACCATGATTGGGTCGCGAATATAGTTCCTATAACCAAAAAGAATGGAAAAATCCGAATTTGCATTAATTTTAGGGATTTGAATGAGGCTTACCCTAAAAACGAATTCTCGTTACCCATCACAGATGTTATGATAGATAATACTTGCGGGTACGAACGTATGACATTCATGGATGGTTTCTCAAGGTATAATCAAATAAAAATGTACCCTGATAATGAGAAGCATACGTCTTTTAGAACACCACTCGGGGTATACTGCTATACAGTTATGCCCTTTGGCATGAAGAATGCGGGTGCCATGTATCAACGTGCCATAAACGTGATATTCCGAGAGCATCTCTGGAAGACAGTAGAGTATTATGTGGATGACCTAGCAATTAAAAGAAAGAATAAAGGTGACCACTTTTAAGATTTGAAGACGGTGTTTGACCTCATGAAGAAACACCAGTTTAAGATGAACCCGACTAAATCTTTTCTAGGGGTCTCCAGTGAAAATTTTCTCGGCTTTGTCATAACTTCCAGAGGGATTTATCTCGACCCAGACAAGATTAAGACTATCCAAGATATGCCATCTCCCCGTAACCTCAAAGAGTTAAGGGAATTGCAAGGAAGGCTGGCGTATATCTGCAGGTTCATATCAAATTTGTCTGGTAAATGTCAGCCCTTTACCAGGTTAATGAGAAAAAGAGTGTCATTTGTTTGGAATGACGCATGCCAAAAGGCTTTTGAAGAGGTCAAACAATACCTCATGAAACTGCCAATGCTCGTGGCCCCAGTCTCGGGAATACCTTTCCTACTATACGTAAGGGCTATGGACCACTTCTTGCGAGCCTTATTAGCACAGAAGAATGAGTCGGGTCATAAACAAGCTATTTATTATCTCAGCAGAATGATGGTTAGAGTGGAACACCGATATAACATAGTGGAGAAGGAATGTTTAGGTTTAGTGTTTGCAGTGCAGAAAATGTGACACTATTTAGTTGGACAAACCTTCCACGTTATATCGAGAATTAACCCTCTAAGAATACTAATGACTAAACCCGTATTGTTGAATTCGAGGCTATCCAATTGGCTATTTTGCTATCAATATGATATGCATTTTGTCCCGTAAAAATCTATTAAAGGACAGGTTGCAGCCGACTTCCTAGCCGAACATCCAGTACCGGCATCTTCGAAGTTATACGAACAAATCCCTGGAGAATTGGGTGAATGGAGCCCGATTCCAAAAGCAGACAACTTGCAAGAGCCTCTGGAGGCAAATACAGTCGCGAAAAGTGTATGGCAATTTTCTTCGATGGTGCCTCCCGAATGGGATCTGAAGGAAGAATGACAGCGGGTGTAGGAGTTATTTTCGTCTCTCCTCACAACCACATCATTTCTCGAGCCTACTCATTAACAAATTCGTGCTCCAACAATGTTGCGGAGTATAACGCCCTCCTAATCGGCTTAAAAATAGCTAAAAACTGGGGTTCAAATATTTGGAGGCATATGGAGACTCTCAATTTGTCGTAAATCAAGTAAAAGGGGAATATGAGGTCAAATATGAAGACCTTTTGCCATATTACCGCACAGTAATTAGATAGCAGATGGTTTCGATGGTTTTTATCTTAGCCACATAAGGCGCCATCGAAACAGTTATGCAAATTCACTAGCTTCCTTAACTGCTACATTAGCCTTGCCCAAACATGCTAGAAAGCAAATTACGGTAGGGAAATTATTTTGTCCAAAAGACGAACTCAAACAGGAAATGAGGGAACCACAGGAAGACGAAGCTGATGTTTTCGAGTCAAGTCTAGAACCAAGGGACTGGCGCTTTCCCTATATAGATTATGTCCTTTACGGTATATTACCTGAAATCCAAAAAAAGCCAGGGCAATCCAAAGAAGGGCTATCCGGTTCTACTATAATGCGGAGCTCTAGACATTGTACAGGAAATCTTATGATGGAATCTTACTTCACTATCTCTCTAACTATGAAGTTCGAAAAGTACTTGAAGAAGCTCATGCTAGCATTTGCAGAGCACACCAGCCAGGGCCGAAACTCTTGAATAGAATCCTAAGGATGGGATATTATTGGCCTAATATGATAACAGAAGTGGTCAACTATGCCAAGAAGTGTAGGGCCTACCAAATATATGCAGACTTTATACATCAAGCTCCAGAGTATCTCCACCCAACGGCTACATCATGGCCGTTTGAGTAATGGGGTATGGACATTGTTGGGCCAATTTCTCCGCCATCAACGAGAGGACACCGGTTCATTCTAGTTATAACATATTACTTTTCGAAATTGACTGAAGCCATTTTCCTAACTAAAGTAAAGCCATCGGACGTGATTAAGTTCATTAAACACCATATGCTTTATCGCTTCGGAGTACCCAAAAGAATCATTCATGATAACGGATCTCAGTTCGTGAGCCAACTATTTTTCAGATTCTACAATAAATACAGGATCGAAGATGTAGCTTTATCACTATATTACCCTGCAGCCAATGGTTTAGTAGAAGCTTTCAATAAGACTATTGTAAAACTCCTCAAAAATTTTGTGTCATCCAATCAAAAGGACTGGAATGAGAAGCTCGGAGAATGTCTGTGGGCGTATCACACTACAGTTCGAACTCCCACTAATGCCACGCCCTTTTATTTGGTATACAGGTCAAAAGTGGTCTTACCTTTGGAAATTCAGATTCCATCGTTGCGAGTCGCATTAACGACTAGCATGACGCAAGAAGAAAGACATCAACAAAAACTCTAAGAATTAGAAGCCTTGGATGATAAGTGGTTGGAAGCTCAAGAGAGTATTGAACTATACCTGGTGCGAATCTCCAAGACTTTTAACAAAAAGGCCAAACAAAGAACTTTTAAAATGGGTGATCTGGTCCTGTCAGTCAGAAGACCGATCAAAACTAGGCAAAAGTCTAGAGGAAAGTTTCAACCGAAGTGGGATGGACCTTTTGTCATTGATACGGTTTACTACAATGGCACATATCTGTTGGCAAAACCGAATGGTGATAAGATCATGATACCAATCAACGGCAAATTTCTAAAGAAATATTATTCTTAGTAAAACTGCGGAACACCAGTTGTAATGTGATTTGGGTAGTTCAATGCAAATGATGAATAAAAACTTGTCTATAATCAGATTTGTGGTTCCACACTAAAGATCTCTAAGTCGCGGATCGAAATTTCCTTTCTTTCAAATTTTCCAAGTTAATAATACCTCTAGCGAATCAAAATTCCTTTCTTACCAAGTTAAAAATGCATCTGGAGAATCAAAATCTTTATACTGAAAGTCACTAGACAGTGCAAGTTTTAATCTAATCAGCGAAGTTAACAAGGACTTTCATTCACAGCAATTTCGGGTGCTTGGAAAATTTTGAGTGATTTTAATATT
Organism: Dracaena cambodiana; assembly: GCA_036321105.1. Classification (NCBI taxonomy): domain Eukaryota; kingdom Viridiplantae; phylum Streptophyta; class Magnoliopsida; order Asparagales; family Asparagaceae; genus Dracaena; species Dracaena cambodiana. Next base: position 18,544,952 of record JAYEPQ010000003.1, read on the forward strand.
ATCAAATTAACAGTTACCTCTGGTAGTCAACATCAGAATCATCCATTAGTCACTTTTAGTTATGCAAAAAGAAAGAGCTTCTTTATTCATTAGCAGATCAAAATTACGGAGAATTCCTTAGTACTATACAATCAATAAGAATGAATACAAATCACTGATGTTTGCTTCTGTAGCCTCCTCTTCCAGGGACGGCTTAAAGGCAGTGGTCCGCTCCTACAGGCTCTTCTTCTAGAATGACAAACTTACTTCTGTAGCCTTCTCTTCTAGCATAGCTCAGATAAAAAAGTTTGCTCCAGCAGACTCTTCTTCTAGAATGCCGAACTTGCTTCTGTAGCCTTCTCTTTCAGCATAGCTCAGATCAAAAAGTTTACTCCTATAGCCTCTTCTTCTGAAAGAGCGAATTTGCTTCTGTAGCTTCCTCTTCAAGGATGGCTTTAGGGCATAGACTTATTTCTTCTTTCCGACAATAGTTAGGGACCTCCAAGTTGGTTCACCAAGTTATGATCAATGATACCAGTGACTTGATTAGTTCAAAACTGGGTGTACCAAATACACACCTCCAAACATATAACGTGAGGGGTTGCACAAATTCAATGCCTTGGTAATTAGCACCCCAACCTTGTGGGATGCTAGGCAAGAAATAAAACAATGCCACAGACCTGAAATCTTTTCTCTCAGAAAAAATGCATGAGACCTTCCAATACCCTAAAGGCATTGGAAGTAATTACAAGCCCATCAGGTCTGCGTCATTGTTAAGGAGAATGACTATGGTTATCTCCTGCAGCCAATTCAAATTCTTGTTAAAAAAGAAATATGAGAAGAGGGAGGATAATATTATTCAGAAGAAGAAGTTTAGCTTAGTTAAGGAAAATGACTATGGTCAGAAGAACCTTTTCGGTGGAACACTCCTCTGGATTAGTGCAGTCTGGAGGTCTTGTAACATGTCAACTCCTATCCATCACCTCGGTTGGAAAAGAAGAAAATATGGCTATAAGAATAAATCAACTATAAAAGAAAGGAAAAGAAAATAAGTGAGAAGAAACTTTTCTCACGTCAGAATAATCCTTCATGGAAGAAGTCATGCTTCTTATATAGACGGTCTGGTAATTATGATCTTCGATTGGAAAAAGATAAAGTCGAAATCTTCGGTTAAGATTCACGACTCAGATCTCAACAGAATTTATTATTTGGAACGTTTAGATCTCGCAGCCCAGAGATCTCGTCATTAATGAAGACGTATAACGCTTGGGATTCCACACTTGATGGCCTCATCCCAAGGCTCGCAGAAGTCTCTACAAATTCTGAAAAATTTTGGGTTATTCCGCGAACTTCCAGGAAGAAAGTCGCGAACCTAAAACTCGCGACCCTCGAGATTCAAGATCACGAGTTTAATGCGGATCTTGTTAATTTGCGAATCTCCGAAGGTAGAATTGCAAATCTTACAAATACTTATGAAAATCACATGCCTGATACACAAATACCAAAATCATACGAAGACTCGCGAATTTCAAAACTTAAGATGGCGAGTTTATTGCAAACCTTTGAAGACAAATACAAAGTCATGATTTAAAAGTGCAAAATCAAGTTCGCTACAAGAAAGAAAAAGAGCTTCTCGAACCCTAAGGAGGCGAGTCTTTACAATTCAATGGTTCAGGAGGGCTTTTATTCTCTCCTCAGCATCGTTAATTTCTTGCTGGATGACCTCATAAGCTTACAAGCAGCTTGGCAATGTAATTCCTCGTCACTAGCGACGACATTCTGTGCTGCAGCAGCCTCTAACATATCCAATTCAGGTTGTATCGCCTGAAGATCTCTGATTGTATTGTCCTGCCATCGGGATAAGTTAGTAAGAGTCTTCATTGACTCGTCACGTTCCTTGGTGATCTTAACCAAGAAAGCTTGAACTCGGGCGATGGACTCTTGAGTCCTAACGATAGCCTGGTCATGGTCCTTGACAATTGAAGCAGCAGCCTCCACCTGTAGTGCTAAGGATTGACTGTCTGATTGGCCCTTTTCCAAGGAAACTCTATAAGTATTGACTTTCTCCTGGGCCTCCCTTTGGAACCTAAGTTGTTCCTCATTCAGCTTCTGGAAAATGGCTTCAACTGCCTCAGATTTATCGACACTCCTAGGCTTCGATAAGGACTTGGCATGCTTTTGAAGTTGAGTTATTATAAACCTAAAAGGAGCAGCTTTCCCTTCTCCGTCAATACTGACTGTGCCAGTCAAATAAATATTGAGGACGTTGGCAAGCGAAGCAAAAGAAGCCCCTTCAGTATCTTGTCAATGCAACGATCGAGGAAGTGAAGGAAAGTTTTCACCGTATCCTTCAATAAATCAACTTCAAAAGCGTCAACCTCTGCATGAGAGGGATCAACGTTGGCTGAGGCAGAGACAAGTCTGAGCTGTACTCTGCTGCACAGAAATGACAGCACCAACGTCAAGAGGGGCAAGACTTCTGGTGGCCTCAATAGAGCTACCTACTACAACATCCTAAACCAAGGTGTCAGCTGGAGTAGCTACGGCCGAGATCGTCAACATAGTAATCTCGGAAGTTACTACCCCTGCAGCATTAACAGCAGAAGTAGTGACTTCAGTCACTTTATTAGCATCAGCTTCTGCGATGATATCATCCGGTGGAGTTACCTTTGCGGCCATGCATTCTGAAGCTGGAGTCAAAGCAGGAGCTGGTAAAAAGAAAGAAGTTGATAGTTGAATGTTACGGTATCATTCAATAATGGCGAAATTTAAAGAAAAAGATGGATAAAATATAAAATGCGAACCTGAAGGTTGAACACTGGATTCTCCAACTCCGTACACCTCAGGTCCGAACATCTCGGGCCCGTACACCTCGGCCCGAACGTCTTCGCTCAAATATACTACTTACCATGGTCCGATGGAGGGGTGGAAGATCGAAGATTTCCACTGCTGACATCATCATCATCTCTCCAGTCATCTTGATCTCCTGAAGGAGGTGCTACCTTCGGGGAACCTGATGCATGGATCTCCCCAATTATTTGTACTTCATCATCCGCGGTAGCTTGATGTACGAGGGCTGCAGGATCCTCTTGTGCAGTAGAAGGAGCAGCTATTTCAACAGCAGCCTGGTGAGTGAGAGTCGCAGAATCCTCTGGAATAGCAGGAGTAGAATCGCTGCGAAAAACGAGTCCTTGACTCTGACGCCTCTTAAGGGAATGGGGAGTTAAAGATGAGTCGTCCTCATCTTCCTCAGGTTCCTCTGCGAGGGTCTCAAAAACCAAACTAGGTGCCACAGTACAGGCTCCTGATGAGGTGTCCTACGGATCGATGTCCTCTGAATTGGTAGGCAAATCACTAAGACACCTTAATCTCTTCCACTTATGCAAAAGCTTCTTAGGAAGAGACTGCGGTTGAGGAGAAGTCTTCTTCAAAGCTGGGAGCGGAGAAACATCAAGGGAGGCAGGCTGAGTCGATAAGGCCAATGCGCTATTATCCTCCTCCCCGTGTTGAGTCGCTGGTTCCGACTCATCAGAGGCACCTTCTGCCCCGAAATCTTCCATCCCTGCCACTTTCGTACTGGCAACCTTCTTCTTCTAAGCATACCAAGCTCTGATCTCCCTCAGACAAGTATGGTTTATGTTGAACTTCTGAGGAGCAGAATTAGCATCCGCAAACCACTTGCAGAAACCGAAACTTATATACGAGTTCAGGTTCTTGAGTGGGAGATCAAATTTAGCCTGGGTTCCACCTGCAACGAAGTGGAACCAAGCTCGAGCTCCTTCAAGAGCATTCCCAACAAAACTTATCTCCCTGTTGGGATTACCAATATAGAGTTGATCATACCCGAACTGTCGAGCGAAATGGCTTGAGTAGTAAGGCTTTATATAGCAATGGTTCCCTAAACGAAGAACCAAATGTTCTGAGCGAATATTTATCAATCACCAGAAGCACCTCGGAGACAGAACTGTGAACTTGTCAGCACCAGCAATGTCCGTAAATTCCTCCCCGTACCCAGCATTGGGAAAGTACAGAAAATATTTGAATAACTCGAAATTTGCAAAGTGACAGAGGGTCTTGCAGATTGCGACCATGTAGCCCCTTTCCATTGCGACCTCTCATATTGCGGCACTTTGGGAGCACTTAAGTCTATCTGTGAATCAGCAGGACTCATCAAAGTGGAGCAATGTAGAACTAACCAGGCCATCAAATAGGTATAAGTGAGTTCTATACGCGAGTTAGGAGTCTTAATGATTGGTTCTTTTTTTTCCTCTGCTCCTTCTTCACGTTACAGAATTTGTCAGCTAATCTTCTCAGTCCGCTTTGGATACTGCACACCATTGCAGGCAGCAGAATGAGCTTCCTGCCGAATGCAAATAAAACGGCTGGGTATACGGCCCTAACGGGTATGCTTTCCTGTGAAGAAAAAATAACACATTTCTTCAACCATAACATCAAGTAGCCTGCCAAGAAGGTTAGATCAGATAAAGGTTAGAGGGCCTTGTAGTAAAATCTTTCAAAGAACGTTCCAGCCTTGAAAATGTCCTCGTCAGATTCGGCGATGTAAGCATCTATCTCGAAACTTGCAATTCTTCTCTCAACCTCCTTTTCAGAAGCTAGAGGAAGGCGAGTGAAATTAGGATTATTCTTTGAAAAGTTGGGCAAAAGGTATTGCAACCACTTTTTCGGCTTCAAATTGCGAGTGTCGGACATGTGGGTGTTAATATGATAATGGCAGAGCAACTCCCAATAAGTGTCATAGACTAAAAAATCCTGAGTCTTCAACAGATGGAGTTCTTCCCCAGTAGGGACATACTCTTCATATGGGATGTCTCCCATGGATAGTCCCGAAATTTCATATATCTCATGAAGGGCGAAACCCAAATCGCCGCGAGGAAAAAAGATTGTACAAGTATCAGGATTGTACATTTCCAGTAAAGCAAAAAAATGAAATCTGCTAGCAGGAATACCGTGTTGAACAGCCCTGATAGTGCAATATAACTTCGCATGATGAAAATGATCTCTGAAAGCTTTCAAAAAGAAGTCAGTCATGATTGTCCACTCTCCTTTTGAAGAGTAGTGAACCCATCTAGGGGGACGAAAGTCTTGAATAGGAAACTTCCTTTGCGCATTGACGAATCGATGCAAGAAAGTCTGAGAGACTGTGGGTGTTTCACCTATAGGGAAGTTTTGTTTAAAGGACGCCGGGAGCAATCCACAAAAGTGTTTCCCAGTGGTACGGGGAAAGCACCCTGTGAGCTAAATCCTCCCAATAAGACGTCGTCCTGTAGCCTATTTAAGTGCCAGTCCAATCGTCTGGGTACAGAAAGGGATTGGAGGAATACAAATGGGTAGGACCTCTCCATGTTGGGGAGAAACAAGTAGCGACCTTCAACTTGACGAAGCCACTTATAATCTCCATCTTCCAAACCACTATCGGGCACCAAAACGTGGTTCCCGAACAAAAAGGCAGGTTTACTCAGTAAGGATCGATTATCTCCTTCAAAAAAAGCATTGGTCATCAGCTCTCGCGATATTGAGCAAGTATAGTGGAGAATTTTGTTTTCCCTCTCTTGGCTATCGGATGCTGTACTATGCTGGAAAACTTGGCCGAATCTGAGCTCCTTCTTCCCGTTATAGCCACCCGAGTATCCAAAATAATGATCCTTAGGCCAAGGATTCAAAGCGTAATCAACTACAAAAGAAACATTCAGATTCAAGACAAAAATTAAGAAAGGGATTGCCTTTCGAAAGTATGTTGAGAAAATTACCACCAATCAAAAGTTCCTGCCGAACCACTATTGAACTGGAGGTTACTTGAAGAACTCGATGGCCACTAGCAGGAGCATTAGAGGAGGAAGCTTTTTTCGACATTTTTTTGCAGATTAAAGAAATCCTTCACGAGAAGAATCGGAAGCTAAAGGAGGCCGACGATGAGGAGTCTTAAAAACCCTAAAGACAAAATTTGGAGTTCAAATTTCTTGAGATAGGAAAGACCTCTCTCATGAAATCGAGATTATATAGTAGATGATTTGACGGCCGAGATCTTCAGATGGACGTGATCTCTGGCCCAAATCTCGTGAGTACCTTTTCATTTAATGCGGCTCAGAGAACATCTCAATTTTTACGCCGTGCAAAGCGACCGCCTTCCGGATTTTTCGCAACTAAAATGAAAGTTCGCGACTCTAATACAGAGTGTGTTCCTTCCAAAATGAAAGTTTGCGACCCTAATATAGAGTCGTCTTCTTCTCCAAAATGAACGTTTGCGACCCTAATACAGAGTCGTGCCCCTTCTAAAATGAAAGTTTGCGACCCTAATACAGAGTCGTGTTCCTTCCAAAATGAAAGTTTGCGACCTTAATACAGAGTTGTCTTCTTTTCCAAAACGAAAATTTACGACCCTAATACATAATCATGTCCCTTCCAAAATGAAAGTTCGTGACCCTAATACAGAGTCGTGTTCTTTCCAAAATAAAAGTTTATGACCCTAATACAGAGTCATCTTCTTCTCTAAAATGAAAGTTTGCGACCCTAATACAGAGTCGTGTCCCTTCCAAAATAAAAATTTGCGACCCTAATACAGAGTCGTATTTCCTTTCAAGAGTTGAGAATTGTGGCCCTAACACAGATTCGCATTTTCCTTCAAAAGCAGCAACTTCACGGTGCTAATATAGAGTTGTGTTTCTTTTAAAATGGGAGTTAAAGATATTAAGACAGAGTCATGCTGCCCTCAATTGAAGAAAGTTCTAATACAGAATTGTACTCTCAGAAATATGAAAAATAGATATTCTAATATAGAATATTATATCCAAAGTATTCCAAAACACCTTAAAGAATCGTGAGAGTTTTGAAAACTTTGGAGGGAGCTTTGTCGGCGAAAAAATCTGAAGTCATCTGTCAAAATAAAGCAGATCCGCAAATTTAGTGTTGGAGATTTACAACTCAGCAGATCCGCGAACCTAAAATTCGAGGTTCACGACCCAGCTATGACAGAACAGGTTCGCGAATCTAAAATTGAGATTCGCGATACCACTCATAGCTTCCAGGAAGGGATTTAATACAAAATCACCTGATCCGAACAAGCGAGTTGCCACCTTAGATCATGAAGCCAACTGCCAAACGAACGCAGCAGTATTATTTCGATCGTGGGAGTAACTACCTAGCGAATATGATGGCACTTCTCGAGTAGTAGGGCTAACAGTCGAGCGAATGAGATGGGGACGTTGTCCTAGAACCCCCTATAAAAAGCGGAAAAATGAAAGAGAAAGGATCGATCATTATCTTCTACTTGACTTACCCCTTGTGATCAGAAATCTAGAGCCTTCTTTTCCTACCAATTGAAAGAGTTTGTGCGGAGTATCAACGGAGAGTAAGATCGTCTTCCACAGCTACTTCAGAACCTGGTTTTAAACAAAGAGGGAATATATTTTCCTCATCTTCTATAAATGGAAAATCGTTGGAATTGTAATCATTTATTGAAATATCTCAATAGAGCGTTATTTACAATTTTTATGGCGAGCAGCGGCATTATATCGATCGTGGGAGTAACTACCTAACGAATATGACGGCACTTCTCGAGTAGTGGGGCTAACGGTCGAACGAATGAAATGGGGACGTTATCCTAAAACCCCTTAAAAAGCGGGAAAACAAAAGGAGAATGGATCGATCATTTTCTTCTAAAAATTACCCTTTGTGATCAGAAATATAGAGCCTTTTTGCCAATTAAAAGAATTTGTGTGGAGTGTCAACGGAGAGTAAGATCGTTCTCCACAGCTACCTCAGAATCCAGTTTTAAACAACGAGAAATTTGATTTTTTCTTATGTTCTGTAAATGGAAAACCGTTGAAATTGTAATCCTTTATTGAAACATCTCAATAGAGAATCATTTACAATTTTATGGCGGACACTAGTGGGGCTGGGTCTCGAAACCCCTGCGTCCTTTAGGTCTTTTTTTCCATTAATGCATCTAGTTGGCTCTAGAGTTTCTCCATTTTTTCGACATGAGGATCAAGAAAGAAGAATTTAGAGTATTATCCATGCTCAAATTAAGCTTTTTCCTCTTCATGTGGTTCCTTATCTTCATTTGTTTTGGATGGTTCTGAAGAAGAGGTTTTGGTCTTTTCTTTAGCTATTTTCTGAGTGTTTTCGACCACCTTCATAAGCATCATCTTGAGTTCATCAATAGTCTTTTGTTGCTCCCAGAGTAATCGCTCGTGGGCTTCCATCCTTTGATTCATGTCATCAGACCTATCCACCGCGTGCGATATTGATTTTCTTGCTCAAGAGGAAGCATATGACCGTGGCGATGCTATGGCTGAATGGTTGATATCATCAATGTCAGATTCTCTTGCAAATCTCTTATAATTTCAAGGAGTGGTGACGCCTGTCTTGAGTCGGGTAAAATGGTAAGGTTCTTCATCATCTGCATTTAACTCGTGTTCTTTCTCCAGAACCTTATTTCCTTTGCCTACTATATTTGAGATCACCGCCTTTAATTCTCTTTCTTTGTTGATTTTGTATTTCAAATTACCCCTCCTTTTTGGAGTGTTTTGATCTGTCTCAGTTATTCTATCAAATATAGACACTTTGTTTATTACTATAGCAGTTATTTAATATAACTGAAATTAACTGCTCGCAATGGAACGTAGAGTACGATTGAGTTGTCTTTTTTTTATTTGTCAAATACCCCCTAAGATCAAGAACTTTAGTAGAAGAGAAACTTTCAGCTGCATTCTAGGTATGGGGCCCACTTGGCTACTAAGGAAATCTAGGTGCCTGCTGAAATTCTTCAAGAGTGATAGTATCGAGTTGCTAGTATGTCAAGTGTTCAACGCTCTTTGCATCAGCCTACATTATGTATTTTGGTTGTTTTACGCGTAGGTGGGAGTTAGCTTCACGTTTTAAAGCACTCACACGAGGCTGAAATATATCTTCACGTTTTACACTAATCTCGCGTTTTATACTGGCTTGACATTTCTGAAAAAGTTTAACATTCAAAGACTATTTAGCCTCCGTGGGGGAATATCTGCATGCACTGGCTTAACCTCGCATTTTGTGCAAGTTTCAGTAGCTACGTGTTTTACGCTAGTCACAAGTTTTTGTCCAAGCTCGATAGCCCCGTATGGAGAACCTTCTTCACATGCTAGCTTATCTTTGGAATTAACTTTGCATTTTATGCAAATTTTGGCAATTTTGCCAGTTTCATATCCAAGTTCAGATTCAAACTTAGTCTCGCTTGGAGAGTTTCTATCACACGCTGGCTTGTGATCATCTTTGCGTTTCACGCGATTTCCACTGGTCTTGCAATTTATGCATGCCAATTCATTAGGTAAATATATAGTCTCGTGTTCTGTTTCAGCCTCGCATTTTACGTGGGTTTTGAAGGCTCTTCATCTTGCTCGATGATTTCTATAGCGAAGTTGAATTCTTGTGAAACCAGTCTTCTGTCCCTCTTGGGTAGGTAGAACATGACCTTCACCTAGTGGTTTCCGTTCATATGATGGCTCTATGGTCATGGACTCAAAAGATCCCCAATTCACTTACTCGATTCACAGCCTTAGAGATCATTCGACGATAGCGCCTTGTTGTGGTCGGATTAACCAACTCAAAGAATAGATAATCCTCATACTTTTGCTGATCGATCTCAACAACGAGCATATCCACGACCGATCTGATCTTCTTCACGTCTGATTGTGCCACGATATCTTGTTCAGTGAAAGAGATCTCTCCCATTATTGTCGCCAGTTTATTCTCCGCAAAATTCTTGTTTTCTTTCATTGATTACAATTATTTGCGAATTACAATGAAAGAAGAATAAAAGAAAAAAATAAATGAGAGGATTTATATATTATCACTCTTTTTTTACAATAAAACGTGGGTTCTAATATAGTGATGGGATCTAACTAGTAGAATCTATTGATGATCTGACGTGAAAAACTTCGTTTGTTGAAAAAGAAGGCCAGCCCTAGCACTCTCTACTGATCCAAAGATTTCAAGGTTCTCATACGTAACTTGAATTGCCAAAGGATCCCCTAAAGTCTCCTCATGAAGGATATTTATAGATTTTAGTTGGTTATCACAGTTTCCATAGAGATAGGGATGGAAAGTTTTTATATTCATCAAGAATTTTAATCAATTACTTGATTTTGACTTAAATCTCTTAAGTTTGTATACTAGTTAGACTCAATTCGGGTATTAGATTTCTCAAATCTTAATCAGAACCAATTACAGATTCTGAGAATCTGCCAATGTAGAATTGATGACTCTGGACGCGAAGCTAGACGATTTAGCTTCGCATTTTACTCTGACGTGAAACTATGCTTTTTGCTGACGTGAGTCTAAGGAATAACCTTGCGTTTAACTAGCTGCGAAGCTATTAACTTCTTCTCATATATTTGAGATTTTTCTCCTTCAACAAGGAACCTTTAAATTTATTTTTTAGTGAGATTGCTTGCAGATAAATATAAAAAATTTTATATTTATTTTTATACAGATAAATATAAATATTTCTATTTTTATTTTTATACAATTCTTCTCTTTTTCTTAGTTTCTTAAAGGATTTTTCTTCTATCTTCTTTTACGGTTATCCTTTTTCTCCTTTTATTTATTTGTTAATCCTTTTTATTCTTTACGAATTTTGTTTTCACTGCAAATACTTATGAGATACTACTCGTCCACTAAAGTAATTTAATAGTGTAACAGTTTGTTGCATGTCTAAGTACAATCACAATTTCTGGGAAAGTCAGCCAATACTTTCTTTTTAGAGTTAGATTTTGCGCAAGAATAAGTAAAAGATAGGTATGGAGGTATGATGTGTTCCAAAAATTTACATATTTTTACCCTTCATTTTATCTAATTATTGTGTATAAATAATGCTAATTGGGTATTTTATTATTTTTCAAATTATAGGTGTTTGTTATGACGATTACTCCCAATCAGCGAAAAAGAGTTGCAAACTGAGTTTTTAAAATGATCCAGTGACAAAAGGCAAAGGAGTTAACTTGGTAGCCTGATAGCTACTTGGTGGTCAATACTACTGGATAGAAGTCAAACCAAGTCGACTCAAAGTCAACTTTTGCGAGTAGATAACTAAGCAGATTTGGATTCTTTTTAGTATTATGGACAACCTCTACATGGTGGTTAGTGCCGCTACCACGCAATCAAAGGGGTAAGTCAATAACTGATTTTTCTCTAGAGGACTTTAATATTTTAAAAAAAATCTTGGGTTGTTGGATACGAATTAGAGTATCTGTGTTCGCCATAAAATTGTAAATGACTCTCTATTGAGCTATTTCAATAAAATATTACAATTTCAATGGTTTCCCTTTTACAAAAAATGAGAAAAAATCAAATTCCTCTTTATTTAAAACTGGGTTCTGAGGTAGCTATGGAAGACGATCTTACTCTCCGTTGATACTTCGTACAAACTCTTTCAATTGGCAAAAAGGCTCTGAACTTCTGATCACAAAAAGTAATTTTTAGAAGAAGATGATCGATCCCTTATCTTTCTATTTTCCCTCTTTTTATAGGGGTTCTAGGGCAATGTCCCCATTTCATTCATTCGACCGTTAGCCTCACTACTCGAGAAGTGCCATCATATTCGTTAGGTAGTTACCCCACGATCAAAATCATTAAGCTACATTCGTTTGGTAGTTGGCTTCATAATCCGAGGTGGCAACTTCCCTTGTTCGGATAGGGTGACTTTGTATTAAACCCCTTCCCGGAAACTATGGATAGCATTGCAAATCTCAGCTTTAGATTTGAGGATCTATTTTGTCGTAGCTAGATTGCGAATCTCGAACTTTAGGTTCGTATATCTGCTGAGTTGCGGATCTCAAACCCTAAATTTGCGGATCTGCTTTGTTTTTAACAGATAACTCCAGAATTTTTCGCCGACAAAACCCCCCCAAAGTTTTCAAAACTCTCATGATCCTCTGAGGTGTTTTGGAATACTTTGGATATAACAATCTCCTTCGATGTGACTTAAGATTCTGTATTAGAATCTCCATCTTCTACATTTTCGAGAGTGCAATTCTATATTAGAACTTTCAATTGAAGGCAGCATGATCCTGTCTCGATGTCTTGAACTCCCATTTTGAAAGGAATACGATTCTGTATTAGCTCTGTGAACTTGATACTTTTGAAGGAAAATGCGACTCTGTGTTAGTGCCACAATTTTCAACTCTTGAAGGAAAATACGACTTTGTATTAGGGTCGCAAACTTTCATTTCGAAAGGAGCACGACTTTGTATTAGGGTCGCAAACTTTCATTTGAAGGGGAAAATGACTCTGTATTAGAGTCGCGAACTTTCATTTTAGTTGGAGAAAATGACTTTGTATTAGGGTCGTGAACTTTCATTTTGGTTGCAGAAAATCCGGAAGGTGGTTACTTTATACGGCGTAGGAATTGAGACACTCTATGAGCCGTATTAAATAAAAAGGTACTCACAAGATTCGGGCCAGAGATCACATCCATTCAAAGATCTCGGCCGTCAAATCATCTGTTATATAATCTCAATCTCATGAAATAGGGCATTTCTTACTTCTTTCTGAGAAATTTGAACTCCAGGCTCATCTTCAAGGTTTTCAAGATTTTTCATCTTCGGCCTCCGTTAACCTCGACTTTTTCTTGTGAAAGATTTCTTTAGTCTGCAAAAGATACCAAAGAAAGCTTCTTCATCTGATGCTTCTGCAAGCGGTCATCGGGACTCTTGGATCACTTCTAGTTCCATAGTGGTTCGGCAAGAATCCTTAGTTGGAAGTAAGACAATTCTTTTTATGGAAAGTCTTTTTTTTTCTTTCTTTTGTTTTGATCTCAAAATCTTCTTTGCAGTTGATTACACTTTAAACCTTGGCCGAAAGACCATTATTTTGGTTTTTCTGGCGGTTATAACAGGAAGAGGGAGTTTAGGTTCAGCCAAACTTTTCCAAATTGCACTGCCTCCGGTGGCCAAGAAAGGGAAAGCAAATTTCTCGATCCTACTTGCCCGATATTGCGAGAACTGATGCCACCACTCCTTTCGAAGGGGACAACCGAACTTTGTTGAACAAACCTGCCTTCCAATTTGATGATCACCTCTCGGCACCTGACGATGGTCTGGATGATGAAAATTACAAATGGCTTCGCCAAGTTAATGGTCATAACTTGTTTCTTCCCAATGTGGAGAGATCTTACCCGTTTTTATTTTTTCAATCTCTTTCCATTCCTAGACAAATGGATTGGCATTTAAATAAACCGCAAGATGGTATCTTGCTAGGAGCATTCAATTCACAAGGTGCTTTCCCTCGTTGTACTGGGAAGTATTTTTGCGGATTGTCTCCAGGGTCTTTCAAACATGATTTTCCTATAGGTGAAACACCCATAGTTGCCTAGACTTTTCTGCATTGGTTCGTCAATACGCAAGGAAAATTTCTAGTCCAAGACTTCCGTCCTCCTTGATGGGTTCACTATTCTTCGAAAGGGGCGTGGGAAATTTTGACTGACTTCTTTCTGAGAGCTTTCAGAGATCAGCTCCAGCATGCAAACCTTTACCGCGCCATTAGGGCGGTTTAGCATGGGATTTCTGCTAGTTAATTCCATTTCTTTTCTTTGTTGGAATTATATAATCATGATACTTGTACAGTCTTCTCTCCCCGCGGCGAATTGGGTTTCGCTCTGCATGAGATGCATGAAATCTCAGGGCTACCTATGGGAGACATCCGATATGAAGAGTATGTCCCTACCGGGGAAGAGTTTTATTCATTGAAGACTCGAGACCCTATGGTCTATGATACTTATTGGGAATTGCTTTGCCACTATCACATTTCTACTCATATGTCTAGCACTCACACCATAAAGCGAAAGAAGTGGCTGCAATATCTTCTTCCGAATTTTTCAAAGAATAAATCCAATTTTATCCGTCACCCTCCGATTTTTGAAAAGGAGATCGAGAGAAGGATCACCAACTTCGGGACAAATACTTATGTTGCCGAATCTGACGAGGATGTTTTCAAAGTAGGAACATCCTTTGAAAACTTTCACTATCAAGCTCTTCAACTTTTATCTGATCCAGCTTACCTGGCAGATTATTTGATACTTTGGTTGAAAAAATGTGTGGTTCCTTCACAGGATACCATACCCATCAGAGCGATATTCCCAGCCGTCTTGCTCGCATTTGGTCGGCGGCTCAGTTTATTGCCCGCGATGGTGTATAGTATTCAAAGCGGATTGAGGAAGCTAGTAGATAAGTTTTGTAATGTCAAGAAGGAGCAAAACAGCAAAGGAGAGTTGATTACTAAGACTCCCAATCGCGCGTGGAGCTTCCTTATACTTATTTGATGGTATGGTTGGTCTTGCACTGCCCCACCCTAATGAGTCCTGCTGATTCGCAGGTTTATTTGAGTTCTTCCAAAGTACAATATCACGAGAGATCGCAGTGGAAAGGGGGCAATATGGCTGCAATTCGCAAGACTCTTCGCTATCACGTGAACTTTGAATTGTTCAAATGTTTCCTCTAATTTCCAAATGCTGGATATGGGGAGGAATTTGCGGACGTTGCTGGTGTTGACAAATTTACTGCTTTGTCCCCAGGATATTTCTGGTGGTTAATAAATATCCGTCCAGGGCATCTGGTTCTTCGTTTGGGTAACTACTGCTATATAACCACTGTTATATAGAGTCATATTATCTGAATCGCTTTGCTCGACAGTTCGGGTATGATCAGCTCTATATTGGCAATCCCAATAAGGAATTAAGTTCTACTGGAAATTTGCTCAAAGGAGCTCGGGCTTGGTTCCACTTCATCGCGGGTGGTACTTAAGCCAGATTCGATCTTCCACTCAAGACTCCAAACTCGTACATGAGTTTCATTTTCTGCAAATGGTATGCAGATGCTAATTCCACCCCACAGAATTTCAACACCAATCTTTGAAAGATATTAGAGCATGGTATGCTCAGAAAAAAGAGGTTGGCAGTACAAAGGTGGCTGAAATGGAGGACTTCGGAGCAGAATGTGGTTTGGAAGACTTGGAACCAACAGTCCAACAGGGGAGGAAGGTGATAGTGCGGTGATCCCATCTGCCCAACCTGTTTCCTTTGATGTTTCTCCAGTCCCGACACCGAAGGAAACTTCTCCTCAGCCGAAATCTCCTCCAAAGAAGGTTTTGTACAAACAGAAGAGATTGAGGCATCTCAGTGATTTACTTATCACTCTGCAGGACATACCATATGAAGCTGGTTCAGCTCTGGAAATAGTTGCGGAGGAACCAGGGGAAGATGAAGATGACTCGGCTCTAATTCTTCGTTCTTCTAAGAAACGTCGAAGTCAAGGGCCTGTCTTCCGTAATGACTCTACATTGGTGACTGCTCCTACTTCTTTTGCTCTTCCTGCGCAAGAAGATTTTGTATCCCCCGCTCGCCAGACTATTGCTAGCGATGAAGTGGTTGCTCTGCCTGCTGCTGCACAAGAAGAGTCTGCATCTCTCGATCACCAGACTGTTGTTGAAGATGAAGTAGCTGCCCCTTCTTCTACTGCACAAGGGGATTCTGCGACCCTCACTCATCAAGCTGTTGATGACGAGGTGAAGATAATTGGGAAAGTTCGCGCATCAGATTCCTCTAAACTAGCATCTCTTCTAACAAATCATGATGATTGAGGAGATAATGATGATGTCAGCAGTAAGTTCTAGTACTCCTTCGTCAGATCACGACAAATATGTCTACTTGAGTGAAGACATTCGAGCCGAGGTGTACGGACCCGGAGAATCCAGTGTTCATCCTTCAGTTTCACCTTTATAATGTATCCATCGTTTTCTTTTTGAAATTCTGCCATTATTTAACAATACTGTAACATTCAATCGTCAACTTCTTCCTCTTTAACATTTCTTGCTTCGACTCCATCTTCCGAGCATATGGTTGTAGATGATACTCCGCAGGATAGCACCATCGTGGAAGTCCTTACTGAAGCAGCCTGCGGGGTGATTGAGACCACTATTTCCGCGGCCAATACTTCCAAAGTAGCGGTTCCTCCAATGGACTGCCACCCATATCGTTCCGACCACGGTTGCTGCAACCATTGCTTCTGCTGAGTGTGTGGAAGTTGTTGTTTCTAGTACTGGTGCTACTGCTTCTCTGCAGCAAAGTACAGTTCGGGATACACCAGCTCCAATTGTTGCTAATTCTTCCCATGCGGAGGTTGATGCCTTTGAAATTAACCTTTTGAAGGATACAGTGGAATTCTTTCTGCACTTTCTGGATCGTTGTATTGAGAATATACTGAAAGGGGCTTATTTTACTTCTCTTGCCAATATTCTTTATATTTACTTGACTGGTATAGTTAGCATTGGTGGAGAGGAAAAAGTTGCTCCTTATAGGCTTATGATAGTTCAACTTCAAGGCTACGCTGAATCTTTGTCAAGATCGCGGAGTGCTGACAAATCTGAAGTAGTTGAAGCTACCTTCCAGAAGCTGATGGAGGAGCAACTTGGGCTCCAGAAGGAGCTCAAAGAGAAAATTGATGCTTGCAGGGTTTCCTTCGAGAAGAGCCAATCGGACAGTTAATCTCTAACTTTCAAAGTAGAGACTGCTGCCTCGGTTGTCAAGAATCATGACCAAGCCATTATCAGAACCCAGGAGTCCATCGCTAAAGCGCAGGCTTTCTTAGCTAAGGTTACTGAAGAATGTGATGAGTCAATGAAGAGTCTTATGAGCTTATCCAGACAACGGGATAATGCGATAAAAAATCTTCAGGCTATGCAAGCCGAGCTAAAGGCACTGGAGGCCGCTTCAACACAAAGTACCATTGAAAGTGAAGAGGAATTGCATTGCCAAGGCACTGTTCAAGCTTATGAGTTCATCCAGCAGGAAATTAGTGATGCTGAAGAGAAGATAAAGGCCCTCTTAAACCATCGAACTGTGTAAGAAAATCTTTTTTTTTTTTTTTTTTTGTCTGAGTTTTTGTAATCTCTCTTACAATTCCTTTAACTTTTACTTTTCATGATATGTTTTATCCTTCGTATAGTAAACATGATTTTATACTTCAGAATTGCTACTTTGCTTTTGTTTTCAGAGACTTGTGTCAAACTTGCTATCTTATGTTTTGAAGTCTGTGAATTTGCGTAGGATCCATGGTATCTGTGTATCAGGCATGTTTTTATATCTCAAGACTGCGACTTTATATTAGCAAGATTCTTTCCTTTGTCAAATGTATGCGATCTTCATGAGCTTTCGTCAAGTTTGCGTCTTTTCATGCTGAAGTTCGCGAGATAAATAAAAAAAAATTCTTCTTTAAGAATTTGCAGTGGTTTTCGTGAGTCATGACATAACCCTTTATCTGATTAACCAATGCAAAATCCCAAGCGTCATTCGCTCTTATTAATGGTAAGATGCTTCGGTTGTGAAATTTAATCGTCCCATGCAACAGTAATAAATTCTGTTGGGATTCAATTTGAGAATCCCAACCGAAGATTTGGTCTTATCTCTCCCAACCGAAGATCATAACCATAGGACCATTTATATAAGATACATAATCTCTTCCATGAAGGATCATTCTGACGTGAGAAAAGTTTCTTCTCTCTTGTCTTCTCCTCCTTTCTTTTGTAGTTGATTTATCCGTACAGTTGTATTTTCTTTTTCTCCAACCAAAATGATGGATTGGAATTGGTATGTTACAAGACCTCCAGACTGCATCAATTTAGAGGGGTATCCCACTGAAAAAGTTCTTATGACCGTAGTTATTTTTCTTAATTAAGGTAAACTTTTTCTTCTGATCAATATCATCCTCCCTCTTCTTCTTTTTTTTTTTTTTTTTTACAAGAGTTTGAATTAGCTGCAGGAGATAACCATAGTCATTCTCCTTAACAATGGCCCAGACCCGATGGGTTCGTAATTGCTTCCAATACCTCTAGAATATTGGAAGGTCTCATGTATTGTCCATGAGAAAAAAGATTTCGGGTCTGTGGCATTATCTTATTTCTTGCCTAGCATCCCACAAGGTTGGGGTGTTAAATGGCTAGGGCGGCACTCAATTTTATCCATTCCTCACATTGTATGTTTGGGAACAGGCATTTGGTATGCCCAGTTTTGCATTAACCAAGTCATTGGTGACGTTGATCGTGATTGAGCAAACCAACTTGGAGGCCCTAACCGTTGGCAGGAAAAGACTACAAGAGCAAACTTTTTACCTTTAAGTCGTCCTTGGAGGGGAGGCTACAAAAGCAAATTCACCATTCTGGAAGAGGAGGCTACAGGAGCAAACTTTTTGATTTAAACCACGCTGGAAGAGGAGGCTACAGAAGCAAGTACACTATCCTAGAAGAGGAGGCTACAGGAGCAAACTTTTTACCTTTAAGCCATCCTTGAAGAGGATGCTACAGAAGCAAACTTCTACTTTTTCTTATATCAGTGATTTGTATTTATTCTTTTGAATTATATAGTGCTAGGAAACTCCATGTAATTTTGATCTGATAATGAATAAGAGGTTCTTTCTTTTTGCATAACCAGAAGTGATTAATGAATAATTTTGATAGATAATCTTTAAATCGCCAAAAAATTTCCAACCACTCAAAGTTGCTGCTAATGAGAGAACTTCTCCAATCAAGATAGAAGTAATCGTTAACTTCCCTAATCAGGTTGAAACCTGCACTGTTTAGTGACTTCCTGTATAACGGCTTTTGATTCGCTTGAGGTATTTTTTTTGACTTAGCAAATTTGGAGGAAAGGAATTTTGATTCGCCTCTATTTTTTTTAACTTGGCAAATTTGGAGTAAAAGAATTTTGATTCGCCAAAGCTATTTTTTAACTTGGCAAATTTGGAAGAAAAGAAATTTTGATTCGCCAGAGCTATTTTTTTAACTTGGCAAATTTGGAAGAAAATAATTTTGATTCGTCAGAGATACTTTTTAACTTGGCAAATTTGGAAGAAAGGAATTTTGATTCGCCAGAGATATATTTTTTTTTAACTTGATAAATTTGAAAGAAATGAATTTTAATTCGCCAGAGGTACTTTTTAACTTGGCAAGCTTGGAAGAGAGAAATTGATTCGTCAGAGATATTTTTTTAACTTGGCAAATTTGGAAGAAAAGAATTTTTATTCGCGACTCAAAAAACTTTAGTCTGGAACTACGAATATTTGTTAATGAACCCCCAATTACAGATAAACTTTTATTCGCCATTTGCATTGAATTACCCAAATTACATTACAACTGGTGTTCCGCAGTTTTACTAAGAATATTTCTTTAAAAACTTGTCGTTAATTGGCATCATGATCTTATCACCATTCGGTTTTGCCAACCGATATGCGCTATTAGAGTAAACCATATCAATAACAAAAGGCCCCTCCCACTTTGGTTGGAACTTTCTTTTAGGTTTTTGGATAGTTATGATCGGTCTTCTTACTGAAAGGACCAGAAAGTTCTTTGTTTGGCCTTTTTGTTAAAAGTCCTGAAGATTCGCACTTGGTATAGTTCAATACTCTGTTGAGCTTCCAACCGCTTATCATCCAAGGCTTCTAATTCTTGGAGCTTTTGCTGATGCCGTTCTTCTTGCATCATCCTAGTTGTTAGTGTGACTCGCAATGGTGGAATCTGAATTTCCAGAGGTAAGACTTCTTCTAAACCGTAAACTAAAGAAAAGGGTGTGGCGTTGGTGGGGGTTCGAACTGTAGTGTGATATGCCCACAGACATTCTTCGAGTTTCTCATTCTAGTCCCTTTGATTGGATGACACAAACATTTTGATGAGTTTTACAATGGTCTTGTTGAAAGCTTCTGCTAGACCATTGGCTGCAGAGTAATATGGCGAGGAAGGTATGTCTTCGATCCTGTATTTGTTGCAAAATCTAGAAAATACATGGCTCACGAATTGAGGCCCGTTGTCATGAATGATTCTCTTGGGTACTCCAAAGCGATAGAGCACATGGTGTTTAATGAACTTGATCACATCCGATGACTTTACCTCGTTTAGGGAAATGACTTCAGTCCATTTCGAAAAGTAATCTGTTATAGCTAGAATGAACCGATGCCCTCTCGTTGATGGCGGAGAAATCGGCCCAACAATGTCCATTCCCCATTGCTCAAATGGCCATGACGTGCCGTTGGGTAGAGATATTCTGGAGCTTGATGTATAAAGTCTGCATGTATTTGGCAGGCTTTACACTTCTCGGTGTAGTTAGCCACTTCTGTCATTATCTTAGGCTAGTAAGAACCCATTCTTCAGATTCTATCCCAGAGTATCGATCCTGGTTGGTGTGCTCCGCAAATGTCAGTATGAGCTTCTTCACCAGAATCAACACCAGAACACGTCAATGCTAGTACTTGATATAGAATCAGCATCAGAAGAATAAGCAAACTCTAAACTTTTATTTATCACCCATTCACCATCAGAGTGAATGGTGTTATTTACATCAAGGCCTTCAAGGCTTATCACAATGGACTTACCATCCCAAATTACATCCTCAGATTTCAAATCTTCGGATCTTAATTCTGTATCGGCTTCATCACCACAATCAGAGGTGTCTAGAGCAGGCTGATCTGAGGCATCGAATGCATCTTGATATAGCAACGCGTCAGTAAAATAGTTTTCGACTCCTTTAAAGGGCTGCTTTTCCGCGACCAGCGTTTTTACGTTCCCATCTTTATTCTCATAATTCATGCATTGATGTAGTGTGGACGGCACAATGAGCTTGTTATGGATCCAGGGTCTCTCCAAAGCAGGTTGTAAGAAGTGTCAGTATCTATCACATAGCACGTGACTTCCGTCTTCAGATCACCGATTTGGCACTTAAGCTTTATCTTGCCCAACGACCTCTACCATTGGTATTGAATCCAAAGATGGTAGTACTGGTTACTGCTAACCTATTCATCAGGACTTCAAGGTACCGTAGCATCCTCCGTGGCATGATGCTTAAGGCTGAGCCTGGATCAACTTGAATGCGATCAATCTCCGCTGACCTTATGTATCCTTTGTAATACAAAGGACGGTGATATTTATTGTTTCTAACTTGCATGTCTTCTTGAGAGAAAGTGATGCAAGGGATATTTTTACCAGAGGTTTGGTGACATGTCGTGCAAAAAGATTCTTCTTTCTCAACTATTTCTGATATTTGCGCTAGGAATACCTCTGAAGCTTGCAGAGCTTCTCTCAAAACTTCCCTAGTTGATTTAGAAAGCTTCAGGAGCTCATACAAGGTTATTCTTGCGGGAATATTAGCTAACTGCGCTAAGATGTCGAATTGAAATGACTTCTGTAAATCTTCCATAGGCTCTTTCCCTATTTTCTTTAGAGCTTTATCAAACTTAAGCTCTTTTCGTTTGATCTTTTCTGTAAGTGCCGGGATTCCGCGGCCTGCCCATAATTCTTCAAGTAGTCTTTTCCCGAATGGGTTCCAGAGGGAAATAGATCTGCGTCAGCCACCAGAGAATCTCCGAGTTCTCCTTTCAAATATGTTAGAGTGGGAATGCTCTTGTCATCTTCGGGAATCATGGAGACGACATTAGAAGTAAGGATCTTCCCTTTTTGCTTCCATCTAGATGAATTGGAAGTCCATTGTTCATCATTAAGAAGATCTGGATACACCCATATTATCTCCCCTCTATCAGTTTCGAAGGGAGATAATCATTTTTTCTGCTATTGATGTGGATCGAAATTCACGATCAGAATCGTGCCTCTAGGAATGGGTTGCACTCTATCTTGAACTGTTGACTCTATCTAGTTAGGTGTTTTACCGAACTTGAAAGTCACCATATTCGCGATCACCTTTTTCTTGTGCTCTTGGAGCTTGATGACCTTGGCGTCCACTAAGACTTGAATTTTATCTTTGAGAATGTAACAGTTCTGAGTAGGGTGGTTAATAATCCTATGGTAGGCACAATAATTAGGATCATTAATTCTCCCTACTTCTTCAGGACGTTTGGACTCTGGCAGCTTCAGCATCTTCTTAGTCATGAGGAGGTTGAAGATGGTTTTCGTATGCTCGTCTTTGAAAGAATATTGCTTTTGAGGTACACGCGACTGAGGGGGGAGTTTTGAAGAAGACTTTGTGGGCAGTGGAGTATCAGCCACCATTGTCTTCTTCCCCTTATATCCTCGAGATCGAGGCCTATGGTTGTTGTCGTTATTTCGTCTCTGTTTCTTCTCGCCTCCTTATTCTTCAAGCCTTTGCACTATTTCTTCAGCCTCTTCAGCTTGTAGAGCAAGATCCTTCCAGGTCGAGATTTCACAGCTCCCATCCTGGCTAGAACCTTAGTCGAGAGATTATGTCGACAGGTTTCTACCAAGGTCTTCTCTGGCATCCCATATGGATATCTGAGAGAATCATTCTGGAACCTTTTAATAAAGTCCCAGGCTAACTCCCCCTTCTCCTATTTAGTGGCCAGAAGCGTCGGCATTAGCACTGGCACTTCCATATCATTTTCATAAAACCTGGTCAGGACGGCTTTTTCCATGTCGTTCCATGAATTGATGGTTCCCGGTTCTAGTCTTCGGAACCATTCAAATGCTAGTTCTGTCATAGTACTAACGAATACGCGCATAATGATGGGGTTGTTTCCATCTAAATGTCTGATTTGTGACTTGAAATAGTAGAGGTGCTGATTCGACGATCATTTACCATCGAATGATTTGAGCTTCAATGGCTTGTACCTTTCTAAGAACGGTATGCTTTCGCATTCTACGGAGTGTGGCCTTACAATGCCCAACTCTTACAAATCACTCTTATGCATGAAGGCATTCAGTTGATTTTGAAAACTCTCCATCTAGATGGCATTCGCATTCCCTTCCTGATGTGTGGAGCGATTGTAATCATCCTCATGATGCTCTTCTTCTTCATTCATGCGAAGAGTACGGCCTTCTTCTTCCGCCTTCTTTCCCTTGTCAGTTTTTGGGTCATGGGGTGGCATCTTTGAAGATGCATTCTTCAATCTTGTCTTTTCTAATTCCAGCAAAATATGCAGCATATATTTAATCTCGCTGATAGCATTCTGCTGTTGTTGGATACTCTTGTCTTGTTCGTCCATCCTCCGGATGAATTCCTCTGGGGTACTTCTGGGCAATGTACTCAGAGGCGGAGTCTTGCAGGAATGAATCAGATGTTTGTGATTCGGCCATAACAGATTTGGTCGTGTCTTCCTCGTCGGAGGAGACTCCAGTCATTTGTCTATAATTAATTGGGATTGCCACTCCACTTTTGAGTCGAGCATTTTGGAAAACTCCTCGCTCTTCATTGAGCACGTTCTTCAGGCCTGAAGAGTGCTTTGAGTCGGAAGCATCTCCCTCGAAGACCTTCTTCGTGTTCTTTTTCTTTTTTTTTTCCCCGAAACTTATCATGTTAGATGATACTTCGGGGTATTCGGGCTCATAAAATTCGAGTATGTTTCATCGTCTCCTTTTTGATGGTTGGGATGAGGATGTTGATGATCTTAATAGTCTATGGAACACCGACTGCCTAGTATGGGTTGAACAATGACAGTGTAACAGCACTGCATTAATTAGACTTTCGCAATGCCAGTGAGATGCATGAGATTCTTCTCTCTTTCTGTTTAGAAGTTCTCAAAAATCTCTTGCATTGGAACTCTTGATGACGGCATCATCTTTGAAAGATGGCCTTGGGACTAGAGTTCTTGTTTTGTCGAAGACTTTCGGAGCAAGTCTCACCCTAGCTGGAATAGTGGGTGGGATAGTTTTAGCCTTTGAGATAGGGTCCTTGCTAATCGTACGCTCTTCGCGAGTCTGAAGTTTGCGCGTTCCTTCTATTGCGCGATCATGCTTTCTCCCCGAAACTCGAGGGATGTGAATGTAGATTCCGTGTTTGTAATCAAAGATAACCTTGGTGGATTTACTCCATTTCCTATAGAAAACGCGAGCAAATCCTTCCACGTCTTGATCCTCTGTAATCTCACGTTTTGCCCTCCATACTTGTACAGTAGTCCTGCACGATGATGAGTTGGCGATTTCCTGTTGTCGCGTGATCCTGCAAAGGACACGAATTTTACTTCTTCTTAGGTTCCTTCTCATTGTACGAGTGAGAGGAACCTCTTTCCCCGCGTCATAGTCCTGCAGAGTAGGTAATGGTCGTTTTCTCTTATTAAAGTGGAGACCTTGATCTACTTTATTAGAGAGATCAAGAGTCTTAGCCAACACTAGTTCAGAGCCCAATGTTGGTGAAGAGGAGGATTTCGGACCAGTTTGGTCTACTGAATCCTCCGCCTATGTTGTTGCCCTTGAAGTCTCCTTTGAGATTGATCCTTTGGAGACCTTACGGCACCCCCATAAGGAGGTAGGGCTCTTGGAGCTGGAAGAAAAGAATTCTTCATATTTTTCCTGGTTAATCGGATGGTGAGCGAGTTGAGCAGGCTGCTAACTGGAATGTTATCGGATTGAGCCATTACCAGATCACCGGAGGTGATAGCAGTTTCCAGTGGAGTTGCCAATTTTCTGTTTGTCATAAAATTGTAAATAATTCTCTATTGAGCTATTTCAAAAAAAGATTACAATTTCAATGGTTTTCCGTTTATAGAAAATAAGGACAAATTAAATTCCTTTTTGTCTAAAACTGGATTCTGATGTAGTTGTGGATGACGATCTTACTCTCTGTTGACACTCCGCACAAACTCTTTCAATTAGCAAAAAAGCTCTGGACTTCTAATCATAAAGGATAATATTTAGAAGAAAATGATCGATCCCTTCTCTTTCTGTTTTTTGCTTTTTATAAGGGTTTTAGGGCAACGTCTCCGTTTCATTCATTCGACCGTTAGTCCCATTACTCGAGAAGTGCCGTCATATTCGTTAGGTAATTACCCCTACGATCGAAATAATACTGCTACATTCATTTGGCAGTTGGCTCCACGATCTGAGGTGGCAACTTCTCTTGTTCGGGTCGGATGACTTTGTATTAAACCCCTCTCCGGAAGTTATGGATAGCATCGCGAATATCAATTTTAGATTCGCGGATCTGTTCTATTGTAGCTGGGTCGCAAACTTCGAACTTTAGATTCACGGATCTGTTGAGTTGCGGATCTCAAATTCTAAATTCACGGATCTGCTTTGTTGTTGACAGATGACTCTAGAATTTTTCGCCGACAATCTGTACTTTATATATGGATTGTATCACATTGTAAAAATATTTATGCTTTGATTAATGTTGTCTTGGAGAATTCAGATGTTAGGGTTAATGGCTAACATACCTCACTTTCATTGTTGGTCCCCCTTCTTATTCATTATGCTTTTTCGTAAAATATAGTATTTTTAAAGGCTTTATTTATAAATATATTTTTTTTCTTTCTTGTTATGGTAACTAATCTCTTAGAGATCTAAGATGTAGATAAACTAGGGTTTGTAGGTTAACAATTGTGAAGCAATTCTTCTCTCTCTATGCTTAATTTCGACATTTAATTAACAAGTTAAATCATATAAATAGATTTGTAAGTCTTAGATTTGATAGGTTATGCTTAGTAGTTTTTTTATTGTTTTGATAGCTTATACTTATTAAAAGATTTAGAATTAATAATTTAATTTAGCAAATTAATTGTCCACAAAATTTTAGTTTATATTGTCAAATTGATATTCCGTTTGATGCTTATACTTAGGTTGACTCTCTTGATATTGGAGAGGTGTTTAACATTGACTCGCTTGAATCTTTGAATGTGTTCCAACCATGGTACAATTGCATTTCCCACGAACAATTCAATTGTTGATTCTAAGAATTAGCGACTAGAGCAGTCAGATCAATTCTAGAACCAAATAGGAGATTAGACTCGAACAAGATTCGAAATAGAGTAAATACAAGGAAAATCACTATCTGCAATAAAACTGTTAGCAAATAAATCAGAGATCAAAGAGAATGCATCGATGTAATGATGTCCAACTTGGAAGATCTCTGAGTGTATGTTTTCAGGGAAACATTGATAGATCCATGTGATCATTATGTTAATGAAAAATACTAGATCTCTTGAAAACAATATCTCTTCTCTCTAATTACAAGCACTCAATGAAAAATTTCTGATCTCCTTACACCTTCTCATGGAGGAAGAGGATATTTATAGAAGTATTAAGTAGATAAAGATTACTATCTTATAAACTTCAATGTTTTGTGGTTTCCTTGTGTACGCTAAGAAGAAAGTTCTTATTCATGAGAGGTTGAGTTATAGTAAATTTCAAATAGTAATTTTCAAGATGCCACTTGATAAAATCGTGGTATTTGAAATCATGCATGTATTGATTTGTCCTCTGATGGAATTTCATGGGCCTAAACATCCTTGTAAATTTTATGTTTAACAGGACTCGTATTCTTGGATTTAGGCTGGTCACTTTTTGTAACAACACGTAAATATATATCCAGAGAAAGAGAAATATCGAACTATTTGAGCTAAAGTCATTGATCTAGTTTGTCTTGTTGTCAAGTAAACCTTGTGGTGGAGCGTGTCATGATTCCACCGTAAAAGGTAAACGAAAAGAGGAGTAGGAGGAGGAAGGGCCGTGGGGCTGGAGGAGGGAGGTGGGGTTTGATTGCGAAAGTTAGTGTTGTCTGGAGAATTTATTTATGTTTTCTGGATCCGTTAGTCCAATTATCATGTTGCTGGTTCTACTGGATTTGGGTGCGTATAAGGACCCACTTGGTTCTATATCCATTCAATATAGTATGTGGAATTAAATATTAAGATGTGTCGCACTCTACCATAGACTCAACAAATCTGCCATACGCAAGAATACCAACAAACTTCACCATGTATCTTAAGCTAAAAGTTCGCAGTTAACCACAGGTAACTGACAGGTCAAGCATTCCGAGCAGAAAAAGCTCGCAGGTCAAGGTGGAGGACAGAGCTCGTGCCGGACTCGCCTAGCTGTATTGGTCGGACGTATTTACAACCTCGATCAATAAACCTTTCTCATAACTGTCCCTCCAGTATTAATTGTTTTGTCAGTCAGCTCATATTTTCAGGTGCATGGTGGCGTGCGTGAGAGTGTACCCGCGGAGGAAGTAGCCATCGGTTTTGTGCCAAAATCCAAAAGAAGCTGCAGGCCGGACTAGGACCACCCGCACCCAGCTAGCTGCTTGATTTGCTTTAAACGGTATTTTGGATACCACCATTTGTTCATGAGAGGAGCCAGTGCCTATCCCCGCGATGACAAGCTTTCTCCGTCGAGTGCTCCTCTTAATTTCTTCCCCTCCTCCCATCAACCAACCAATGTTGTTTATCTCTACATTTGTAATTATATACTCCAATCCTCACCATAACTTTAGATTTAGGGGAAGGAATTCTAAGATGGCATCACAACAATTTATGTTCAAATTCCTCTACATTGTGAACATGTCATGGGCGACTAAAATCGCAGAGAATTATAATTGAAGAACCTTGAGACTAACTTTTTCATTGATCAGCTATATAAGAGCTAAGAGATCATACGCTAGTAGGAAAAAGGAAAAGCAGCAGAAGCAGTAACTAGAAATATTTACATTTAGACTGATCACCTATAAGCCAGTAACAACAGCAAAGCAGCTAAACAACAACAACTATGAAATCTCATGGTTGTAGACGCGAACAAAGCTGCAGGATGGTCTGTTACTAGTACAAGCAAATAGCTTATAGCTCTGCAGTTTATTTCCAGATATTTTAATTATAGTCTTTTGTGTTTAACAAAGCTGACTGTAAAAGGGTACAACATGACTAGAATAATGCTATCACAATATATATTACTTACCGTTACTAAACAAAGAAATTATAGAATACCAACAAGTGGAAAACCCTCATAATACTTTGAAAATTTTAGATGTATTTATTTTTGAAAAAGGTAAAGTAAAATTCGCTCTTTTAAAATCTATACGAAATTCGCTTTTTTATAATGTATATGTAACTTATATTTATATATAATGTATATATAACTTACTTTTTGTATGTAAAAAATATATAATTAGCTCAATAATATAAGTGAAATAGGATCAATTTGAAAGCAATAATAAATGGAAATATTTATTTTTTGTGGTAGATTTAAAGAGTTTAAAGAGTTCTTTTTGTTTTATAAAAAAAAAATTATAACGTAAAAAGAAATATGAAAAAAAAAACTTAACTTTTTATGTCAATTTTATATGGGTTAAATTATATGAGTTATCTCCCTCTATAGTTGTGGGTTAGAGAGATAATCGTGGGTTAAATTATATGGTTATCTCTCTTTATATTAGGAGGTAGTTAGATTGTTTAATAACCAACCCCATCTTCTCTTTTTTATAGACAGATTTTAAGAATTTAGAGAAATAAAAAATCTAGAAAATTAAGAAAATCCAAACAAAATTTTCTCCTAATTTCTAATTTTTCTAATTTTAAAATTTGGCTTATTTTCTCTCCTCTTCGCTTAGTATATAGAGAGATGAGACGTGGGTCAATGGTAAACGATTAAGGAAGGGATTAGCTGAATCACCATTCTAAATGTCTAAGAAGATAGTTAGGAAAAGGAAAAGTAGATACAATACCACAAAAGCTTGAGTATCGTAATTTTCCATCAGCTAAATCATCCTTCTAAATATCTAAAATGACAATCAGTAAAAGGGAAAAATAAATATCACACCGCAAGGGTCAAATATACTAATGAGGCCCCACTCAATAATAAAAGGTTATGGATGAATTATAGAAAGCAAAGTTAGAGCATCAGTATTTTTAAAAATTGTCCACATCATATGTATTGTATCAACAATATAGAAAATATCGGCAAAATAAATAATGACTTTTCATGGTTTATCAAAAAGCACAGGGCCCTCAAAGGCCCCAAATAAGTCTTTTACATAGAAAGTTAGGCCATTTCTCAAGGCGAAGTGCTCAGACCACAATAAGGTGAGCCTCTCACCCCCCTCGATGCTTGCATACACCACGTAAGCAACCAATGCATACTGACACAGATAAAGACTTCACACAAAAATAAATAAAAGAAATAAAAAAATCAAATAAATACAAAATATTCCAATCTTCAAGGTACTTTAATGCGAAGAGGCAGCAGAGGAGCACAGCTTGACTTCTTTTGCATGAAGCCAGGAGAAAAACTATCAATCCCTTCCTCTTATTTACTCCTCCCTTTTGTTTTTCCTTCTTTTTTGGTCTCAAGAAAAGAAAAAGACCCACCATCCTCTTCTCCTTGAGGCCACAATGAAGGAATTGCTGGCTTTGGTGTTGCAGAGCCCCCACCACCTGCACAAACAAACATATCTCTATCTCCTCACACTGAAGAAATGGCAGACCACCCCCTCCCCTCCGCTCCAATCTGCAGCCTCCTACTCAAATCAAGGGCATTGATAAATAAACCAAGGCCCCCACAAAGGAAAGAAACCAAACAAAATTAAACCCCAAAAAATTAAAGAGAAAAGGAAAAAAAAAAAAAAAAAAAAATCATCATCCACCAAGTCCCTTAACATGTGGACAATACCAACTAGGCCAAATCAACCCAAACTCCTCTAAAAAATAGTGAGGAATCTGCATGCCCAATAAGTAATGATGCCTAATTACTAGTACTATCTCTTTCTTAATTTATTTATTCCCTCTTCCCCCTCTCATTTGCCAATTGCATCACCATCACTCTATCTCCTTGTCATCATCCACCCACAGGCAACTATTGCTGTTGTTGTTGTTCAGCTTCCTCCGCTTGTTTGGTGGATTAACAGAGGATGATGATGAAGCAATATCAGCAGTATCACTGCTTGTGTTGGCCAACACTCTCATCATTGCAGGCTTTTCCTCCTTGTTATTATCAATCACAGCCTCTTGCATGAGGTGATAACAACTGCTGATCCCCTCCTACAATAGGAGAACAAGAAATACCATAAAGTAAGCACATTACTGTCAAGTGCGCAAATATGATGTCAGCATGATTACCGGTTTGTAATAATGATCTACCTTATTAACTAAGCAATTTAATTAAAGTATTAGATTTCAATATTTTATCTATTGAGAGCAGTAAAAAAAAATAAGTGAAAGTTACAAGGTACTCTTTTGACTATGTACCTCACCTTGGTCAGGCCAATGCACCATGTAATTGCAGACCCTGGATCAATAAGAGCCAAGTCAGGAGTGTCTCCAGCTGCACATATTATGGCAGCTGCAGCCATGGATGATGGGCAGTGATCCAAGAAATCAATGTCTGCATCAGAATAGCAGTGTCATTACTATATTGATGTAATTTTTTTTTTTTTTAAAAAACATTACTTAATTATTCAAATACTGATAATATCCACAACAACCAATATTTACCGTGAATAGTTGCCAAAATAATCCTAGTAGCATGGGCAACCAGATATCTAGAGTAGCTTCCACTAGGATCCGCCTTGTAGGCAAAGAAATCGATGAAAGTGAATGGCGTGATAGACCGAAGCCTCCATTTCAGAGCGGTGAGCACAAGAAGTTCCATCTTGAAGACTGTCCGAGGTTCGAAGATGAACCTTGCGCCCTCCACCTATATAACACCATCTTTCGGTTAATTATTTAAATCGATAAATAAAATTAGTATTCATATATATATATATATGTGCGTGTGCGCGCGCGCAATACGTGCATACCTGCAGATCAAGAAGGGATGGGACCAAGGTTTCTTCCATTTTTGCTGCCAGAGAGAGGCAGGCTACGGATAAGAGTTGCAACGCCCATCCTTTTGCTTCCTAATTACCATTGTGGAATATTACTAAATGAATTACTCATTAATAAGAGATTAGTTTGATTATTAGTTTTCATATAAAATTCAAGTGTAATAATTATCAAATCATCATCATATTGAGATGTGGGAACGCAGAAGCACATCACATCTAGCATATGGAGCCAAGGAATTGTAAATACATTTATATTTAGCGTTAATTACAGTAAGACCACCTGCAGTATGGGAGGTATGTAATTTAATACCCCTTGAAGTTTGAAACTCTAAAAAAAAAAAATTCCTGAACCGTTAGTCTGTTAGTGAACAGTTAGTTATATTCACCCCTTTTAAATCAATATTCATTCCTTTTCTCTAATTCTCATTTTACTCTCACCCTCTCTACTTCAAACAATATTATTTCTCCTTTTTTTTTTCCTTCCTCATTCTTCTTTCCGTCCCCCTTTCACCATCTCTCTCTCTCCCTCTTTCTCCCTCACTCTCTCTCTTCACCCCACCCCCCCCTCCCCCGTCTATCCCTTTTTCGCTCTCACTCTCTCTCTTAATCCCGTCCCCCTTCTCTGACATATTGAGATGTGGGAACGCAGAAGCACATCACATCTAGCATATGGAGCCAAGGAATTGTAAATACATTTATATTTAGAGTTAATTACAATAAGACCCCCTGCAGTATGGGAGGTATGTAATTTAACACCCCTTTAAGTTTGAAACTCTAAAAAAAAAAATTCCTAAACCGTTAGTCTGTTAGTGAACAGTTAGTTATATTCATCCCTTTTAGATCAATTCATTCCTTTTCTCTAATTCTCATTTTACTCTCAGCCTCTCTACTTCAAACAATATTATTTCCCCTTTCTTTTTTCCTTTCTCATTCTTCTTTCCGTCCTCCTTTCTCCATCTCTCTCCCTCTTTCTCCCTCACTCCCTCTCTTCACCCCACCCCACCCCACCCCCCCCTTCTATACCTCTTTTGCTCACTCCCTCTCTTAATCATGTCCCCCCTCTCGCTCTCACTCCCTTTCTTAATCCCGTGCTCTAACTCTCTCTCTTAATCCCGTCCCCCCCTCAGACGGGATTAAGAAAGGGAGTGAGGACGATAGAGGGATAGAGAAAGAGGGGGGATGGGATGAAAAGAGAGAGTGAGGGAGAAAGAGGGAGAGAGAGAGAGATAGAGAGAGGGGGACGGTAAGAAAAGTAAGGAGTAAGGAAAAAAGGAAGGAGAAAAAAAGTTATTTTAAAATAGAGGGGGTGAGAGTAAAATGGAAATTAGAAAAAAGAAGTGAACATTGGTCTAAAAATGGACAAATATAACATCTGTTCGCTAACAGATGTAATGGTTCAGGGGGTTTTTTGAGAGTTTTAAACTTCAGGGTGTTAAAATTACACACTCTCCATAGTACAAGGGGTCTGACTCTTACTGTAATTAATCCTTATATTTATTTTCCACTGACTAGATACATACAGTAAGTTAATTTAAATGTTAAAAAATAATAAAAAGGAATAAATACTGTCTACTGCTGTCATACCCTCGAAATTTAAATCTTAAAAAAAAATAAAAAGGAATAAATACCATTTTACACAAAATTGTCTACATTTATTATCTGTGATTTTAGGCTGAGTTTTCTTTAAAACTAAGTACCAAGTATCAGTTAAATAAACTTATATTAAAAAAGAAAAATTGTACAATAATAAGCTAACTGTGAAAAAGATAAATTGTAGCATGGTTGGGATCTTCCATGAGAATGGTGCAAGATAAACCTTGCAAAGTTTAGTTTAAGAACCATTGTCTCAGGAGTTGAGTTGTTCATATATATATATATATATATATATATATATATATATATATATATATATATATATATATATATAAAAGCAAGATGAGGAAACACAAAATCAGGAAAAAGTCGCCCCCCTGTCACTAAGAGCCAGATAAGATTGATATTAATAACAAAATTGCTTACCGGTAAGTTATGAGCAGATAGAAACCGATCGAAATAGTTGACTGCCAGATACGCCGTTAACGGCTGGAAATGGTAGAAGGCGTGAACCTAAAACCAATAAAAAATACATATATCACCAAATAATTATGAAAAATAAAATGAAAATCGCAAACCGAAAGGCGCAAATTAAGAACTGGTGGTAACGACAGTCTAACGTGCACCCCTGGCCCCACCCTACCTTGAGAATCCAAGCGACGGATTCCTGGCGAGCGAAGGGGTCCAGCGACTTGGACCGGAACCGGGCCGGGTAGTCGAAGCCGGGTGAGTAATCGGACTCCCCCTCAAGAAACTCGGCGATGGATTCGTCCGAGTCGTCGGGGAATAGCAGCTGGTCCGGATCTTTGGTCGGGTACTCCGCCAGACAATCGTAATCGGCCAGCGCTCCCGCGTCCTCGCCGCACAACAGGTCGAAGCAAGGGTCCGATTCATCGGAGACAACACTGGGCGACATCGCGGTGGAGCGGCGGTGTCTCATTGCTTATTCATCTCTACGGAGTACCAGAACCCAGAGTATAGAATAGAAGAGAGCAAGTGTAACTGCAAGAATGGGAGTGTGAGTGGTAGTGGGACTGTATATAGGATATGATGGGTAAATAATGAGGGGGAGAATATCAAATCGAATCAGGGTTTTGTGTTTATATTCTTGTCCCCATATTCATAATAACTCCAGCTTATTTAAATCTACATCGTGAGTTTTATATTGTGATGAGAAACTAAAAGGGTTTTTGGCTTGAACTTGTTCTATGAGAACATTCCTATTGTATAATGGGCAAAGAGGTAAATGGGCCTACGATTGGGATGGAAGGGCCCATGGCAAATTCTATTTGCACACGGCAATTTACTCTTAATGTCATGGTTACTCTTTACATTAAACCCTTATTTTGAAATACAATTATTTTACTATTTGCGTCCAAAAAAAAATTCTACTTTAACCCTTCCTCTTAAAGCAGGAAAGAGGGGAGGAGGAGGTGGCGGAGTTTGATGGGATTGTGGAAGAGGCTATTGTGGGGAGAGGGGAGGAAGAGGAGTCGGACAGCGGAGGAGAGGAGGATGGGGAGATGAGAGTTGGAGGTAGAGGGAGCGGAGGGGAGGATGCGGGTGGGATCGGGGGTGAGGAGGTTGGTGGGGCTGGAGGGGAGGTTGGTGTCGACGAGGAAACCAATGTAGAGGGGAGGCAACGACAGGAGGTTCGATGGGATTGTGGAAGTGGTGCTGCGGGGAGAGGGGAGGAGGAGGAGTCGGGCGGTGGAGGGAAGGAGGATGGGGGATGGAGGTGGAGGGAGGGGTGAGGAGGATGCGGGTGGGGCCGAAGGTAAAGAGGTTGGTGGGACCGGAGGGGAGGTCGGGGCTGACGAGAAAACCGACAGAGAGAGGGGAGGCAGCGGCGGATGGGGCTGTGGGAGAGGATGCTGTGGGGGAGAGGGGAGGTGGAGGAGCCGGGTGGTGGAGTGGAGGAGGATGGGGAGATGGGGGTTGGATGTTGAGGGAAGGAAAGAGAGGGGAGGCTGCAGGTGGAGTCGAAGGTGAGGAGGTTGGTGGTTCATGAAAAGTAATTTAGCTAAAAAAATAAGTGACAAATTTATAATTATTTATAAGTTTTAAAATAGTATGAAAAGAATAAATTTCTATGTGCAAATAGAATTTTCCAAGAGCCCATCGGTGAGGTGAGTTATTACGAAGATGTAGTGAGCGGTTATTAATGTGGGTGGTACTCGAGTAACACCTAACCTACATCCATTATTTAGTAAAAAATAATGTTGATATCCTTACCTTTTCTTTTTGTTAATAATAGCTTTACAATTGGTCAAGCTAAAGATAATTAGACAGGTCACAAAATGATTGAATCTTTTGTGCGTACGTGGGGACAAAAATCCTATCATGAACATCCTATAAAAAATCATATAGGAAGGAAGATATGTGCCACGTGTCCGACTGTGAAGCACAATATATTGAGTTTCTGTGTGCGTGGTTACACCAGCTGATTGTATATGGTATAGAAAGTCCAAGCCCTTGTACATGCTAATGAAACCATTATATAGGGAAGCAGTTAAAACTATTGCACACTAGAGTCCAAATCATTGTATTTGTTATTGAAACAGTAAACATAGTACTCTTGTGTAAAGCAGAAGTTCATACCGTTAGACTTATAGGATGAGCGTAGGGACAAATGGCACATCTCTATTTCTCACTGTAGAATCTTCTATGGGGAGCTCCTCTTAGGACTTTTTTCCGCTCAACTAGTACATAAATTGTCTTTATGCGTTCTAGTCATAGTATCAGGTTTTTGAATTTGGGTTGAGTTTATGGTTGTCAAGTAGACCTAGAAAGCTAAATATGACTCGCTCTGGTGCAATAGAAGATGGGTAAATTCTAAAGACACACACCATATTAGGAGCACATCCACTAAAGTTGAATTTAGTTATAAATTTACCATTATCTTTTTTAAATAAGTATATCCTGTAATTCATCTTAGTTGTAAGGAGGTTAGCACTAGAATTTCACAAGGGTGGAGAAGGAGAGGCTCTCAGAGGGGCCGGTGACTGGAGAGAGATTTGGAGGGCCAGAAGAGGGAGGAGGGTTTGGACAGCCGCGACAGGGGAGGGGGGTGGTTAGTAGAGTTGAAAGGCAATGGAGGAGGAATTGCGGGGAGAGGGGGTAGTTGTTGGCCGAGGGGAATGACACTGAAGGTCAGATAGGTGAATGGAAAGGCTTGGGGGTTAGGAGAGTGGGTAGGGTTTTCGATGGAGGGGGAAGGCACCGTAGATCATGAGGGGAATCGAAGGGTTTGGTAGAGAGAGAGGATAGTGGTGGTCGGGAGAGGAAATAAAAAAGGGGGAGATCGGGATAGTAGGACAAAAAATTCTACAGTAAGGAAAAACGGCAGGAATCGGGACGGAAAATTGAAGGAGGGTTTGGTGGAGGGAGAATCAGAGAGGAGGGAGATGGGAGAGTGATGCAGGGGTTGTGGAGGAGGAGAAGGTGGCAATAGAGGGGGTTGGGAGGTGGATTTGAGCAGAAAAAAAAGTATTTTGGAAAAAAAATAAAGGGATATGCCCTCAGAGTTTCAAAAATAAAGGGGTGTGCCCTTCTAAAAGGGGTGTCTTCTCAAATAATTCGAGTGTGCCTTCTTCTCAAATAATTCGAGTGTGCCTTTAGAATTTCCCTCGAAGGCACAAGCCAAGTCTTATATGGCACAACTCTATGCTTTTTCACATGGTATTCTCATGGATTGCTTGATCTCATCTGGTGACATAAGTTCCCTTATATTGGTTGCATTAGGATTTCTATAAAGGTTAGAATGATACATAATGTCCCTAGTAATAAAAAGGCAGCTCAACTAATTTACAATGATCCATATCCATGTGGAAGCCCAGGACTTGCTTTCTCCTAGTGAGCTAACTGGAGAGAGCAAGTCTAGATTGCCTCTTTAATAGCTAAAATTATCATTACTTTCTGATTGCCTCTAAGACAGCTGACCGTGATTACTTGTTGGGATCGGTATGGTAGAGGTAAGTAAGCATAGACGGGGCTGTGAATAAGTTGCTACAAATTTTAACTTAATTAATCATTAATAGAGTTATTATGTAATAGAAAATAAAATGCAAAAAAACACAGTAGAAAATACAAAACTTTTATATTATCTTGAAAATATCCTATATCCACTCTTCCCTTCGATCAGAGGGGCTTCTACTACTAGTGAAGAAAAATCTAAATCCCATCCCAATCTAGTAAGTAGATACAAGAACAAACCCCATTCTATCCAATTAGTTATCTATTACAAAGTACTCCAACACAAAAAATGTAATCCTAAAGTCCTACTAGTACCTCCGGCTTAAGTACCTCATATAAATCCCCAATCATGAGTTATGTATCCTTGTAACTCACAAGTATCACAAATTTTTAGAACTTCATCTATTATCTTAACTGCTTTTTGTTTCTTTGTGATCAAATCATTAACTTTTTTACTTAGTGAAATTAATCGTATAGTTATATCTTTGGTTTCTCATAATTTAATAAGATCACCTCTATTTTGAGGTATTTCTATAGACTGATTTCATTATGAAGTACCATGTGTTTCCCAAGCTCATGAATTTTTAGCAAAAAAATCAAGATATTTCCATGCTTCTTTAGCATCTGTGGTCAAGAACTCACCATTATGCATGGTTCCGATAAATTGCTTAGTTGCAGTGTTAAGTCTTTCATAGAAGGTTCTTACATAGCTCCATTTCTAAAAACTATGGTGTGAGCATGAGAATAATAAATTTTTAAATCTATCATAATAATCAAAGCAAGTTTCATTATCCTTTTAATGAAAGGTAATGACTTGCTTATGAAAATAATTAGTTTGATAGTAGAGGAAAATTTTCGTTAAGAATTCTTTTTACATCACATCCCATCTCCCAATTGAATTTTACCAGAAACAGTGTAGCCATGTTTTAGCCTTGTCATTTAGGGAGAATGGAAAGAGCTTGAGTTTTAATTATTCAGTACTAATATTTAGCGCAAACCTTTTCGAATTCGTGAAGATGTAAATATGGGCTCTCTTTATCCATCCATTGGAGCATAGGCAAAAGTTGAACAACTCCAAATTTTATCTTGAAGTTCCCTGAATTCAAAGGGAAAATAATATAAGAAGGTTGGATTGTTCTATCTAGTCGTAAGTGATTGCATAGAGACCTCCTTGTGCCTCCATATTGGTTTTGATCATCGTTTACATTATGAACCCCCAAATCTGTTATTATTATAATTTTTATTTATAGTGTTTTGATTATTGTTGCTCATATTTCCAAGAAATTGATGTATCAATCATAGATGTGGATCTGAGTATGACTTGGCGAGTCTACTATTGAATGTTCTCCTCCAACTGGTCATAAAAGTTCATAATCACAATTGTTAATGGCGTAGAAACCGTAACCTATACTAAAGTATAGAACACAATAGTACAGATCCCTGGTAACTGCGCTAAGAACTTGATACGACCTGAAATATACACTCTCAAGCACAGAAGATCGACAAGTAGTATTCAGAAAATAAATCTAAGATCGTTCTCTCGGAAGTACAATAGTTTGTGATTATGATCTCACACTAAAGATTATAGATTACAAAAAAATAAAAAGTAAAAGTATGGATTGGTTTAAAATTTGATAAATTAATGATTGGTGTTAAAATAAACTAGAGAGTTAAGCTGACTTATATAGGTTAACATCCCATGATTGAATCACCGAATGAGTTAGTGCACAATATCAAGTAAGTTATAATATTGATAGTTGATTAATTTCCTCTGTTAATTTATATATGAATATTCAAGATAATTCTACACGTAATCGATTAATAACAGAAATAACTATTCAAAATCTAAGCATACACTATATCTAAAGAGTTTATGGTATATCAAAAACTAAGAAATAGCTATATCGTCAAATTATAAACTATCTAAATCTCAAAAATCATATTTGGGGCCTAATAAGATAAATAGGGAACCAAAAGTCAAATATCATATAAAATAATTAAGTATATGAAAGTTAAAACTCAGACCAGATTATCATCAAGGGTTTGTTATCTCATCCAAAACCTATAAGAAATCTAGCCATTCAGACTCTTTATAGCCATCAAATAATCAAAAGAAATTCTTCTATTGAATAACTACGAGAGAGTACAAAGACAAAATTCTCAAAACTCTAAAAAATCTCTCCACTATCTTTAAAAAATAAAGCTTTCTTATCTCTAAAGTACAATGGGTACTTATAGATATCTTTAGGTTTTAATCACTGTATATAAGAATTCTATATAATTGGAAAAACTTTTGCTTTAGAAATCCATGTATTTGTTTGTCTGGGGCCTCGCTATCGACAACCACTTCGATAGCTCCTCTCGGATAGATTTACAGTCATTAAAATCTTGCCTGGTATTGATAGCTTTTCTAGTGACATCGATAGCTAGGCCAGGTGATGCGAACCCCGTTAAGAATAACGAGACCAGGTTTGGATGGGAGACCTCGACCCGTTGCTTCAACAAAAACAAAAATCTCGGTATAATTGATCTCAACCCGTTGTTTAATGCGAAGTAAGAACCTTGGTATAAGGAAGATGCCACAAATGGTAGTAAAAAGCCGTTTGATAAGTCGATGATGAACGCCACGGAAGAATTCTGATAAGTTCGAATAGTTCTTCAAAGAACCAAAGAGAATAAACTCAACAATTATCTGTAAACTGTCTCCCTTCTATTCCATTAGACGCCTTTTTATAGGCTAAAAAAAATATAAGGAAAGTTTCCTACAAGGAAATTTCAAGAAATAGAAATAAAACAAAAGGAAACAATCAGCCTCTTAATTTGGCTGATCAATACAAGAAAAGTTTAAAAAATAGAAAAAAAACAAAAGAAAACATTCAACTCCTTAATTTGCTGATCAATATAAGGAAAGTTCTAGAAATAAAACAAAATAAAACAATCAATTTTGACCAGATTCTTCTGCTAGTTAAATCATATTGATGCATATTTATTGAACTCGTGAACCATCCTCAATGGACCTCCACGAATTTGCTTGCGCCCAAACCTCTTGAATCAGCCCATTAAGTGCATCTTTGAATTTCTTTCCTTGTTCTCTTGTAACCGGCCGAGTTGGAATTTGAACTGGCTCCTTTGTAGTCAAGCCATTATTTGCATCATTTCCCTCCTCTTGAAAAGGATTTGCCCTCAAATCATCACTTATATCAAAATGACTCAAATCAGTAACATTGAAAGTAGCACTAACATTGTACTCACCGGGCAAATCTAGCTTGTAAGTATTGTCATTGATGCGCTTTAGAACTTGGAAAGGACCATCCCCTCTTGAAACTAGTTTGGAATGTCTTTGCGCCGGAAATCTCTCTGTTCTCATATGCAACCATACCCAATCTCCGGGTTCAAAAATAAGCTTGTGACGCCCCTTGTTCGCTTGTTTTGCATACTGCTCCGTTCTTCTCTTAATATTGAGCCTTGTCTTCTCATGTATCTGCTTAATAAAATCAGCCTTTTTCTTTCCATTAAAATTAACACGCTCAGAAATAGGTAATAGAGATAAATCCAATGGAGTCAAAGGATTAAACCCATAAACAATTTCAAACGGTGAGAATTTAGGAGCAGAATGAATAGATTTATTATAAGCAAACTCAATATGTGGTAAACACTCTTCCCATATTTTGATGTTCTTTTTAATTATTACCCTCAATAAACTAGACAAAGTCCTATTTACTACTTCGATTTGACCATCAGTTTGTGAGTGATAAGTAGTAGAAAATAAAAACTTGGTACCTAACTTACACCATAAAGTCTTCCAAAAGTAGCTCAAGAACTTAGCATATCTATCCGAAACAATGGTTCTAGGCATGCCATGCAATCTCACAGTCTCACTAAAGAACAAATCAGCAACATGCGAAGTATCATCCGTTTTGTGACATGGAATAAAGTGTACCATCTTAGAAAATCTATCCCCAACCACAAAAAATCGAATCTCTTCCACGTTTAGTCCTAGCTAATTCTAACACAAAGTCCATTGAAATATCAATCCAAGGCTCACTAGGAATGGGCAAAGGAGTATATAAACTGTTGGGCTGCACTCTGGATTTAACTTGCCTACATGTGACACATCTACCACAAATTTGCTCAATATCTCGTTTCATGTGTGGCCAATAGAAGTGTTCCTGTAAAATAGCTAAGCTCTTAGCAACCCCAAAATGTCCCATTAATCCCCCTCCATGGGATTCCTACATTAACAAATCCCTCAAAGAACAATTAGGCATACATAATTTATTTTCTCGAAATAAGAACCCATCATGTCTAAAGAATTTACCACAAGCGTTTTTCTCACAAGCCCGATACTCTACACAAAATTCATGGTCATCAATGTATACATTTTTAATGTGTTCAAAACCAAGCAATTTTGCATCAAGTGTAGAGAGTAATGCATACCTGCGAGAAAGTGCATCGGTGACCATATTCTCCTTACCTTATACCTAATGACATATAGAAATGTCTCAATGAACTCTACCCAACGAGCATGCCTTTTATTTAGCTTGTGTTGGCCCTTCAAGTATTTCAAGGACTCATGATCAGTGTGAATCATGAACACTTTAGGCCATAGGTAGTGCTACCATATCTCCAAAGCTCGAACCAATGCATACAACTCCTTGTCATAAGTCGGGTAATTTAAGGTTGCCCCGCTTAATTTGTCGCTGAAAGAAGCAATTGGTCGTCCCTCTTGCATAAGAACTGCGCCTATGCCAATACCTGAAGCATCACATTCAATCTCAAACGTTTTAGAAAAGTTAGGTAAAGACAATAAGGGGGTGTTGGTTAGCGTCTTTTTGATTAGTTGAAACGCCTTCTCTTGTTCTTCTCCCCATCTAAATCTGACGTTTTTCTTGATCACTTCGGTAAGTGGTGCGGCTATGCTACTAAAGTCCTTCACAAACCGCCGGTAAAAACTAGCAAGTCCATGAAAACTACGAATATTGCTTACACTTGTGGGACTCGGCCACTCTCGGATTGCACGTACCTTCTCTTCATCAACCTGTATACTCTGTGTACTAATAACAAATCCCAGAAATACAAGCTTATCGGTGCAAGAAGTACACTTTTTCAGGTTAGCAAATAACTTTTCTTTCCTAAACACATCTAAAACTGATTTCAAATGTACGGCATGATCAGCCAAGTTTTCGCTATAAATGAGTATATCATCAAAATAGACAACAACAAACCTGCCTATAAATGCTCACAAAACATGATTTATAAGTCTCATAAAAGTGCTTGGTGCATTAGTCAACCCAAAAGGCATAACTAACCATTCATACAAACCATATTTTGTTTTAAAGGCAGTTTTTCATTCATCTCCTTCTTTCATTCTAATCTGATGATAATTACTTTTTAAATCAATCTTAGAGAACACACAAAAACTATGCAACTCATCTAACATGTCATCTAAGCGAGGAATAGGATGACGATACTTTACCA
Organism: Dracaena cambodiana; assembly: GCA_036321105.1. Lineage (NCBI taxonomy): Eukaryota > Viridiplantae > Streptophyta > Magnoliopsida > Asparagales > Asparagaceae > Dracaena > Dracaena cambodiana. Next base: position 18,586,506 of record JAYEPQ010000003.1, read on the forward strand.
TTATGTTGTTGATGGCTCGGCAATCAACGCACATTCTCCACGTCCTATCCTTCTTAGGTACAAGTAAAATCGGAACGGCGCACGGACTGATGCTCTCCCTCACATACTCCTTCTCTAACAACTTACTTACCGCCGTTGAAGCTCCTTTGTCTTCTTGGGATTGCTCCTATAGGCTTGTTGGTTTGGAATTGTCGCACCGAGAACAAAATCAATTTGATGTTCAATCCCTCGAATTGATGGTAATCCATGTGGTGTTTTCTCGGGAAAGACATCCTCAAATTCCTGCAAAAGAGAAATAACAGAACTGGGCAAAGCAGGATCAAGTTCGTTAGTATTTAAAAATGCCTCTTTGTACAAAAGTACAATCATCGGCTGATTTGAAAACATTACTCGCTTAATCTCACTCACTTTTGCATAAAAATTCTTTTGTTTTCTCTCTGATTTTCTCTCAATGGTTGAATTTTGATTTTCTTTTTCTCTCTCATTTTGCTCAGCCACTCTCTGATTTTCACTCTTTTTTTTGCTCACTCTCTTTTTTTTGATCACTCTCTTTTTTTTATCACTCTCTTTTTGCAACCTCACTTAATCTTCATAAACTTGTTTTGGTGTCATTGGCACAAGAGTGATGGGTTTTTGGTTGAGCAAGAATGAGTATTTGTTGGTGAAGCCATCATGTTTAACTTTCCGATCGAATTGCCAAAGTCGGCCTAATAGCAAATGTCCAGCTTGAATCGGAACTACATCACACAAAACTTCATCTTCATATTTTCCGATGCAGAATGAAACCAAAACCAGCTTATTTACCTTTACCTCGCCACTATCATTCAGCCATTGTAACTTGTACGGTCTAGGATGTTTCAGCATGGGCAGTCCTAATTTCTCCACCAAGGTTGTGCTTGCAACATTAGTACAACTTCCTCCATCAACAATCATACTACATATCTTGTTTTTGACGTAGCACCTAGTATGAAAGATATTCTCCCGCTGCACTTCTTCAATTTCTTTTACTTGCAAGTTTAGAAGTCTTCTAACACCAACAATTCATCTTGAACTGCATATTCTTCTTCATCTACGTCCTCCAATGGTGGCATAGAGTCGATATTGGACTCGTCGTCGGTTTCAATCTCTCCATTAGCCCTTATTACCATGACTCTTTTGTTCGGGCATTGACTTGCTATGTGACCCCTGTCTTGACATTTAAAACACTTAATGTCACGATTTTGAGAAGTGGAAGGGTCAGATTTACCTTGAGTGTTATGGTTGGTTGTCTCTTGTTTTGGCTCGAATTTAGATTTTGCAGTTGGTTTCTCCTCTTTCTTTACATGAGTCGGTTTCCATGGGGAAAAACTAATTATGGGATGCACGTGTACCACCTCTCCTCTTGAGTTGTTGCTCCACCTTGATGGCCATGTGCACCATTTCCTCTAATTCCACATAACGCTGCATCTCTACCCTGTGATGAATTTCTTGATCAAGCCATTTAAGAACCAAGCCATAGTAGCCTCTCGGTCTTCTTCGATATTAGCCCGGATCATAGCAATTTCTATCTCTTGATGATAATCCTCCACACTCTGGTTATCTTGTCGGAGCGTTTGCAATTTATTGTACAACTCCCGGTGGTAATGGCTGGGCACAAACCGCTTCCTCATCACTATTTTCATCTCTTCCCACTTCTTAACCAGTCGTTCCCTATTTCGCCGCCTGTTCAATACTAATTGATCCCACCACACAATAGCATAGTCAGAAAACTCAATGGCACCAAGTTTTACGTTCTTCATCTCAGAGTAGTTGTGGCAATTGAATACTAACTCCACCTTTTTCTCCCACTCAAGATAAGCCTCGGGGTCGTTTCTTCCTTGAAGCGCTGGAATCTTCATCTTAATCTACCCAAGTTGTTATCTTCCCGATTCCTATCTTCTCTAAACCGCCCTCCATATCTCCTATTACCAACAACTGAACCCCGATCTTCTTCTTCATCAAAACCAGCCCCATAATACTCTCCATCTTCATCTCTCACTCCCCGATATTGAACTCTTTCCCTCCTATGTACCTTATGAGTGTTTTGTGGCTGCTCCAAATGTGTATTCTCTATCCGATCAATCCGCTCATATACCTGCTCCAATTCTAACCTCATCACACGCCTCATCTCACTCATCATGGCTTCCATGAGCAACTTTAGGTCAGCCATCCTTATAGCACCTTCGGTGATACTCTTTTCACTGTTGTGAGACATGATTGCTGCAAATCAAAGTTAGAAAATAACAAAAAAAAAAAGGAAAGGATCTCACACACTCCTTCACGTGTTTTCACTCAAAGAATGATTCACCTCTATTCCACTAGTAATTCACTCAGTATAATCGGCTTTTACCCTCTAATATGCTCACCACTCTTGCCTTTTTCCACTCGATAATCATCTTTCAGTTCTTTTAAAACTATTCGAACAATATTCAAAATTCCAGCAACATTTCACCAAGAACTCACCAAGGAAATTCAGGTTCAAAAGGTAAGAAAACAAGAGATATGAGTGATTAGATTTTCAAAGCACAACTCAATAAAATTTCCAACAAAAAATTTTTTTTGGTCTTTGGGATGAGGAGATTTTTGGGCTTATTGGAAACAAATGAAAGAGAATCTTTTTTACTCCTTTTTTTTTACCTTCTTTTTTTCGGATCTTTTTTTTTGGATCTTTTTTTTCGGATATTTTTTTCAGATTCTTTTTTTCGTTAATAACATAACAAGATTTCGAATGGGGTAGAAGAAAGAAATTCGGCTAGATAAGAAAATGAAACTAAATTTAAATGGGATAGGCAAATCTTAGACGAGTAATCTTGGCTCTGATACCAAAATGATGCGAACCCCATCAAGAATAACGAGACCCGTAGGAGAAAAGGAGAATCCAAGAATGTCCTCGATCAGGTTTGGATGGGAGATCTCGACCCGTTGCTTCAATAAAAATAAAAACCTCGGTATAATTGACCTCAACCCGTTGTTTAATGCAAAGTAAGAACCTTGGTATAAGGAAGATACCACAAACAGTAGTGGAAAGTCGTTTGATAAGTCGATGATGAACGCCACGGAAGAATTCCGATAAGTTCGAATAGTTCTTCAAAGAACCAAAGAGAATAAACTCACAAATTATCTGTAAACTGTCTCCCTTCTATTCCATTAGACGCCTTTTTATAGGCTAAAAAAATATAAGGAAAATTTTCTACAAGGAAAGTTCAAGAAATAGAAACAAATCAAAAGGAAACAATCAGCCCCTTAATTTGACTGATCAATACAAGGAAATTTTAAGAAATAGAAATAAAACAAAAAGAAACAATCAGCCCCTTAATTTGCTGATCAATACAAGGAAAGTTCTAGAAATAAAACAAAAAAAAACAATCAATTTTAACCAGATTCTTCTATTAGTTGAATCATATAGATACATTTTTGTTGAACTCGTGAACCATTCTCAATGGACCTCCACGAATTTGCTTGAGCCCAAACCTCTTGAATCAGCCCATTAAGTGCATTTTTGAACTTCTTTCCTTGTGCTCTTGTAACCGGCCGAGTTGGAACTTAATCTGGCTCTTTTATAGTTAAGCCATTATTTGCATCACCAGGAAATTCGGTTCTAGGCTACTTTTTTGCATGGATTCGGTTCTCGTTCTATTTTCTTTCATCTAAAACCCTTCAAAAGATCATAAAACATTAGAAAGATATTAGAGCTAAGAGTTAGAATAATATGAAAAATAATTCATTGATTTCTCATATTAATCATCAAAGTTGAATTTGTGTATTTGATCATAACAAAAGTATTAACATATAATTGCAAGTCAATAACCAAGGTCCACTGTCGAAGGAAAATCCCTATTGTAGAAAGCCAACTTTTCAATTTAGTCACTTTATAGTGACAACAAGGGGTTGTCGAAGCCACTATCTATAGTGTCCTTCATAGACACTGTCGCAGAGCAGCATTTTAGAAGCAACTATCAATAATGCTATGAGAAAATTCAAAGTAAGGGTTGT